>CAMTDV010000446.1:0-22938 GCA_947069175.1 Scalesia atractyloides
GTAAGTTCTAATAACTTTGTCGATAATGTGGTATATATTTTAATTGGTGTGAGGATAATCAAACAATTGAAACATAACCGTACGTTTCATCATTGCCACGACTTCGGTTCAACCCAATGGGTGGTGACACAAATGTACGAGTCGGGTGAACCGTACAGTGTCGACCAAACGTCACTAGTTATGTTCACACCGGTTTCTAGTTTTTCAAAATAAGATATTAATTCATTTTTAGCTTTTTTCCACATTTTTAAACAATCTCATCTAAGAGTAGCATGACTTACATGGGTGTAGCGTGGTTGGAGAGTTTTTGAATCATCCGCGTATAACGTTGGTTGTCGAAATGGTTGAATAGCAAGCTTTCTTGGATCACAAATTTTGCCATTTCCTTATAAGCCATATCAACATTGTATGCCCACATACCACCATCTCTTGCCGTTGAAGCTTGACCCCAGCGGGTTCTTGTTTCAACACCTTGCAATATGGTTTTTTTCAAAGTGGAGTTTGCGCTTTCGCCGTAAAATTTTTGACAATAATTGCAACGAGGCTTTTTTGCACCACTCGCCATCTCACACAAATCAAAATGTGACCAAACATCAGGGTTCTGCTTCGTGGGAAGAACCCGAATCACCACGTCGGTTGAAGAATCACCAACATTAACTGAATCATGAGCACTAGAGGTTGCCATATTGAGAAATTGAGTGTTTTTAGAGATTTTAGAGAGTGGAGAGTGGTGTAATTAAACCCACACCCACCAAGACTTAGTCTTTAATGCAATTTAATTCGTTTGATCTTGATTTTCAACGAATGTATTAAACGTCTTTAATTCCGTAGTCAACAATTGGTTTCCATTTCAATAGGTGCATTATTGAGAATGCACCAGTCTGGACCTGTTATGCACCCCACATCATCATGTGCGCCACACTGAGCCTGCCTCATGTGCATATGGACGCCTGAAATGATCGAAACTGGGGGTCTCACTTGTGGTATTTACTCTTGAGATATAGTTCATAAACCGGGATTTCATTCATAAGCAGTGGAATATAGTCATTAACCAATAGTAACATTCAATAGTCCATGCCCAAAACTAAATCATATAAATTCTGTGAAAAACAAAAATTAAATAACTAGGATGACAGTCCAGTTGGGGGGAATGAAACATTCAGCATATGCCCAAATGTCCACAAGCTCACAAGTATACATATACTTTAAGTTAATGTGCATACTAAAAGTTAACTATACTAAGTGAATTTTAGTACAATAAGCAACTATAAACTTTAGCAAGCATTAAACCAAGGATACATACATATGGCATATCATCACATAAAATAAACCTGCATAACAAACACGACGTATCACTATAAATTGTAACATGCATAACTATACTTTACCTAGTTGTACAACAACTTACAAGCCACAAAGGCACCACCCTTATTTTTGCAATGGCATTAACTTTAGACGCATGTGTAGACATTAGACGCATTCCGACCATTGTGTTAACTTTACACACAGTTGAGACTTAGGTCTTGACTTTAGTCATCAACGATAACTTTGGACGTGTCATAGAATCCCTTTAGCAGTCTTTAAATGGTTGGAGCGCTAAAGGAAAACTCTTTAATCCAATCATCATAACTAACAACATCTACTTGTACAGACCGATTCCATTATCGATGTTTTAAGAGAAGTAAGAATACATGTCATCCTTGAATCTACCGATTCGTCTTTATCATCATCTATGAAAACATAATCACCCTATTTAGATGTGATCTTCTTCACCCCACCTGAATCCCATGCAACTAAAGGTAGCCCATTGATTTCAATCCATATCATCCTCTCATCTAGTACAAACAATTGATTAATAGACTTCATCTCATTAAAAACCCATTAAGAGTTGCACACATTTTTAAAATTTTCACATGTAGCGGATAAGACAAACTTGATTTGAACCCACTTACCTCCTTCGCATCTAATCTCTAAGTCACAAAAACCTTATGCCATACAGACCTTCAAAAGATTTGAAATTATCAGCACATCCACAACGTTAGCCAATATAACATTGTGAACTGTAGCATGTGCCTTGCATTCCGACAGTTCATCTTTAGTACGTTTCCTTAAGGCACGCAAGACATTTTGTTGTTGCCCACAAGGATATCTACATATGATTTATCTCCCGTCAAAACAACAGTAGCTACATATGAACCATTCACGATGCCAGGGTTCTCCTTAAGCACTATCGCAGGTTTCCGATGATCTTGACGAACGGATCTCGTCGCGTTAGCAAATACATGATATGAATCGGTCCACATGGTACATAAATTCCCAAAAAGATCATTCACATCGGAAACCCAAAAGAACCAAACAAATTCAAATAGTTTGCTAAGTTTTGTAAAACAATTTGATAAGAACACATTTGTAACATACACCCATTCCTCACAACACTTCCAAATATCTCTTACCGATGAGTGAAAAGGGAATTTCGTAATGAAAATCGATGCCTGCTCAAGATTTTTCCAATTAGGGTTTGCGGATTTCAACCCCTATTTAACTTGGTCTTCATCTCAACGATGATGATCGTCATTCCGATGTGAGATCTTTCTGTTTTGAACTAGAATCCATCGATCAAGAGGCTCACTACAATATCCTACTTGTAATACAAGATATGTTCATAATATTATAACAAATTCAATATTTTAAAAACTTGTTATTTTCTATAACAACTATAACAAATAAATTTAGCTAAAAGCTTTATATATAAAAGACAAATAAGTAATCGTGAAGAAAATCTTGGGTAGGGTAGGCTAATCTTTGCAACTGGGTCACATTTCGTTTCTTCTTAAACACAAAATAAGTTATTTTATTCTTTATTAATAGCATCCATTTATCAAAAGTACGGACGGAGTAATAGGGATGTGTTAAAATAGAAACCACCTTTAGATGCTAGAATCGTAGGAATCATTATTCACCCTAGATCTCTTATGTATGAGTGGTTGAGATTGAATTGTTTAAGTTTGATTTGTTTTGAAGTGATTTTATTGATTAAAAAAGAATAAATAGTACAAGATGAGTATTTTGTAAATTTGACTTGTGTACTACTCAAGTCAACTTGTCAAACTTACAAACAAACATCATAGATTACGTCACTATTCATGTCAACATTAAGTACGTTTATTTATTTAAAAAAAATTTTGATTATAAAACATGATTATTTATACAAAAATATTACACTCATGTATAAAAAGAAAACGTCTTCAATTTTTGTTCGTTAACCTCATCATTTGAACGTAAAAGACTCAACACCTATGAAAATCAAAGAAAAAATAGAGCGTTTATATTCCACAAACGTTTAGAGGAGCTCGGGCCGGTGAGCAGGGGCATAAAAAACATTTTTTATCGTGTGTAATAAAAAACATTTTTTTACATTCGACACCGTGCGCGAATTTTTTTTTACATTCAACAACGTACGAGATATAATTTTTCAAAAGTATATAAAAACTAAACATTTAGGGCATGCAGTTTTTACATACGTTTGAAAAAAATAGATTTACGCGTGACATTTAGAGGGGCTCGAACAGACGATCAGGGGTGCATAAAAACATTTTTTCATCTGGCACCGTGCGCAAAAAAATATTTTACATTCGAGAACTTACGTAAAAACATTTTTCAAACGTACGTAAAATCTATTTTACGCCCTCCGTTTTTACATACGTTTGAAAATTAGATTTACGCGTGACGTTTAGAGGTGCTCGGGTCGGTGATCAAGGGCGTAAAAAAACTATTTTTACGCACGTTGTCAAAAAATTTATTTATTTTTTACAAAGTGGTGTTCTCATACTCAGTTCGTGCAGATGTCTACGCACGTTGTCAAACTTTTTTTACGCACGTTGTCGACTGTTTTTTTTTAAGTTGTAGTGCAAAGTCATTAAAAGTTAACGAATAAAATAGAAATGCTCAATAAATATATAAGACAAATATAGGTTGCATTTTCTATTAAAAAAAACCATTATGTCGAAATTAGGAAAAATAGAGCAAAAGAAATAAATATCATTTTTGATAAGTTTGTATTTTCTAATAAACATATAAGACAAATATAGCTTGCAATTTATAAATAACATTATGTCATGATTAGGGAAAATAGTGCAAAAATAAATAGATATCATTTTTTATATTTTTGTATTTTCTAAATTACGTAATACTTTTGGTGATTGAATTTAAAAGCTAAGATATGTTTCCCAATTTTAAATATAAAAAGTATAAAATAGATGAAAGGAGAGAGATATTATTATGTTAGACATATAAATAATGTGTTTTAGAGATAAAGAGAGGTGATGTGACATTGAGAGAAAAATACTAAAATACTCTTTTGAATTAAATTAATTATATATGATGTGTTAAAATCCTATTAGAAGAGATGGGTTCTCATTGTTCTCGCAGCTGGTAGTGATTCCTCCTTAAACGGATATTATCCTCAACTTTGACTTTATTAGTTACGCGTTATCAATGTTTTGTGAGTAATGAGTAATTAAAAAGGCTCGTTAATTTTTACCAGAGTTAAGTGTCATTTACGTTTATATGATTTGTCTACTTTTGGCATTTTAGATCAAATTTTAAAATTGTAATATTTTTCTCCTTTACATTCTCGAAATGTGTTATTTCAATCAAAAAAATTAACCATAGTTTAAAAAAACTTAGTTAGCTTAGGGACAAAAATGACATTTTACTATAATTTTTTATTTTTTTAACTTCTTTATTATTATTATTATTATTAATTATTACAACTACTACTACTAGACGCAGTCTCTTCCGCTCCCTCCACCCCCATCTCCCTCTCTTTCTCTCCCTACCTCTTGCTCTAACAGTGCATCATCACCACAACACATACCTCCGACAACCACCCCCACCATCGCTTGCCGCTCCCACAGCCGAAGACCTGCACAACCACGGAACCCTTGTGTCGTCGCCTTAACCGCTCACCACTCGAACTCTTGCGCCGCCGTCCTCTGTTGGGTCTAACACCAACACCGAACACCACCATTTGCCGCATGAAAACTACATATCAGATTTGTTGCATGCTCTAATGGTATTGGAAAAACATAAATCTTTACGATCTATTGGGCTTTAAGCATGGATTTATCTATTTCTATAGCGGTGGTGGTTGTTTAGACGGCTATTAAGGGTTTTACAAGGTATATAGTCGACCCTGATGTTTCAAAACATATTTAACAGATGATGGGTATTGATTGTTACAGGTGGTGGTTGTTTGGTGGTGGTGGTGTAGAGAGTGTGGATGAAGTGAAAGAGACTGTGTGTATATTATAATAAAAATAATAAGTTAAAAAATTATGGAGTAAATTGTCTTTTTCGTCCCTGAGCTAACTCAGTTATAGGTTTTTAATTGGATTAGTTTTTGAACTGAAATAGCACGTGTTAGAGAATGTCAGAGAGAGAAATTTCAACCATAGCAAAGCCTTTTTAAAGACAAATGAAATATACCACGTGTATAGCGCGGACAAAATTATATACCACATGCATACTATAGACAAAATTTTAGCCATCTTAACCGACACACACTTTAGTTATAATATAAGAACTAAAGGTCAGTGTTCTTTTTTACCGATCAAGATGTTGATTTTGGTGATTTTCATTATTTGTTTTATTTTTTTTTATTAAGTGAAAAAAACACTATTACCCTATACGGATACTCTTATGGACAACAACTTTTACTTTGAAAGGAAATAGTTGATTACAAAACCTTGATCTACAAGAATCACCCCTCAATACATTTACACAAAAGGTAAATAGATGAAGTGGTCCTCTTAGAACGAGTCAAGTACCCAATGTTGACCATCAGCCTTGACTCGAAGACCGTTGACTCTTGCAAACATATTCACAGCTCTTCTAACACCTCTATTATCGGCTACCGGAAAATAATCGTGCCCGAAAATAACCCCTCCGGGCCGCAATAACTTATAAGCCCGATTAATATCCGACCAAGCCGAGTGAAAATCATGGCCCGCGTCAACTTCAATCAAGTCCGCCAATACGCCCCACTCGCATAACCTCTCAAGAGTTGACCCGGTCGAAAATGGTAAAAATATAATATGTTCCGTTGCATTGACATGAACCACATTTTGCATAAATTGGTACAACAACATTGTGTCACCATTTATCATTTTAATGTCACGAAACTGGCCCGGTAACCCGGGCCAGCCTCGAAAATCGTCAAGACATAGAATCTGCGTTTGTATACCGAGTTGACTAGTCAATTCAGCCATGTGGATGGCCGAGGCACCTAAAAAGGTGCCTATTTCTGTTATGGTTTTGGGTTTAACTTTTTGTATAAGGTTCTTGAACACGATCCCGGTTGACCCTCAACCCTTGATTCTTTTTTCTCGTAAGAATGATTCGATATGCGGTTGAGGGAAACCATTGTACGGGGATGACCCGTTGAAGATTCGGGTTAGGATTGTTTGGCGAACGAGTTCGGGTGGAATCGGTTCAGCACAGTGAGTTTGGAATTGGTAGTGGTCAACATCGGCGGCTTGTGGTGGTGGGTTGACTTTGGTGGTGGTGGGCTGGTGGTCATATGATGGATTTTTAACAAGGGCTGATAAATAGCCTAGGTAATAAGACGAGGAGGATGAGAAAATAAGCCGCCGGTTTAGCGATTTTACGGGTGGCCGTGGCGGCGGTGGCCGGTTCAGTGATCATGTTATGCTTCATTTGATTGATTTTCTGGTGGTGGTGATGTGAAGGAGAAGTGGTGGTGATGGTGGTGGATATGAGGTAGAGAAAAAGAAGGTTGTGGAATAAGAAGATGATATTAGAAAAAAGATGATTGGGTGATGATGAAGCAACCGTCGCTTTTTGAAACGTATAATATATACGTTTCCACTAGTTTATATCAATTAATCATATTTTACTTCATTTTGTTTTTTTTTAACAAAAAATTTGGATCACTGAATAACAATATCAACGTGTCATCAACAACCATCTGAATATATCCATTTTCACTAGACATAAATTTTGATTATTTTATTTATACCATAGTTTAATGATATTAGTGAATATTAAATTAAAAAGTTAAATATGTTATTTGTTTGTCGTAAATCATTTAATATTTGTTGCAACTCCTTCACTTTTTCTTGCCGTAAATCATTTAATATTTGTTACAACTCCTTTACTTTTTTTTTCTTTCGCCGTAAATGATACACAATCGAATTCAACTCTTGACTTTACATTGTGTCTGCTATAAACCCATTAAACTTAATGTGATATCTTTTTGCACATCTTAGAACCTTTAAAACACACACCTTTTGGTATTTATGCATACAATGAAACCAAACGTTTATAAAAACCAAACATTAATAAATTGTTCGTAAACATGTTTGGCGAAAAAATCATTAATTTAATAAACAAACGAATATGAACAATTTTTTTGTTTATTTCGTTAAGCGAACGAACATGAACACACGTTTTGTTCGTTCATTTATATTCGTGAATGTCCGTTTATTTCGTTCATTTATAATCATTTATTTATATTTGTTTATGTTTGTTCGTTTAAATTTTGATATATATACATAAGTAGTTATATACTTATACAAATATAAATATAAAAGAGGATTTCTAACGACTTATCGATAGTATATAATGAACGAAATCATTTGGGGGACACATGGGGCGTGCTCTATGAGGTGAAATCAATTGTCTTTTTCCACTTAAATAAATAGATGTAGATTATATTTATTAATAAGACTCAATTAAGAAAAATTAGAGATAATAAATGTATATAAATTATTTTAATCCAGTGAATTTTATCTTTTTATCTTTTACCCTTTTGTTTTTCATATATATTTACAATGTATTTACTTTATAAGATGGATTAATTAAATTAATGTTGGAGATAATAAATGTATATAAATTATTTTAATCCCATGAATTTTATCTTTTTGTCTTTTATGCTTTTGTATTTTATATATATTTATCCTGTATTAACTTATAAGATGGATTTATTAAATTAAACTAAAATTGATATGCAAATCGCAACTATTAAGGTGAAAATATAATAAACATAAATAATCTTTTTAATGTAAAAACATAAGTGAAAATACAAGTAATATTAAAATACATAAATAATAACCTACAACAGAATAGTTTATGTTAATACTCTAAAAATCTATATTTTTTATAATAAAGGGTGGAGTTCATTTCAAAACTTTAAATAATTACAAAACTTCCAGAACTCTTAATAATTATTATTTATACATTAAAGATTATTTAAGAGTATTTTTATCATTTGTAAAATGTATTTTTATGATTAATTATATGTAACCACAAGTTTACATATTTGTAATAACCAAATTATATATATTTGTAAAGGGTTAGGATCAAATATAAAGTCTCCTAAAAGTAAGAAGTCGTAAGAAAAGTATCAAACGGACTCCGATTGACCTCATTCAAGCGGCATTGAGAGCGTCTAATCGAACTCTATGATGTGAGATTTTAGGTTTTTGTTTTTAGATGTTTGGTTTGTAGATTTTAATTTTTTTGTTTACAACATTGTATCTTTTTATTTATCATTGTGTTTTTTCTATATTTATGTCATTGTGTCTTTTTTTTTACTTATTGTGTCTTTTTTTCTTCGACATTGAGTTATATATATTTTTGGCATTATGTTGTATTTTACTCGATATTGTGTAAAAAAACTTATTTACATATATGTATTATAAAGTACATATAAAAATGATAAAGCTGCTCTTACATATACACAATGAATAATACATATAATAAATAATATAAGTACCTTTAAATAATGTTATATATAAAAATATATAAATAAAATGATTGTTTATTAGAAGTTTTAAAATTCTTGCAATTATTTAGAGTTTTGAAATGAAAACAAACCAATAAAACTAGAGTTAGACGTTCTTAGTTAAGTGGCGTTTCATATGATGATTAGTAATATATTTGACATTTATAAAGCAGACGTATAAATGTTTGTCATTGTAATGATGTTGAATGAACAAAGAACAATTGTTTGGTTTGAA
The DNA here is from genome assembly GCA_947069175.1 of Scalesia atractyloides. Lineage (NCBI taxonomy): Eukaryota > Viridiplantae > Streptophyta > Magnoliopsida > Asterales > Asteraceae > Scalesia > Scalesia atractyloides. The sequence goes on from CAMTDV010000446.1 coordinate 9,042, forward strand.
AATTTTATTTAACAATTTAACACAATAATAAATAAAAAAATCAAGTAAAATCTATATACATTATTAAGAAGAAGGATGGGCACAAAAGTAATTTTCACACATCTTTAAGATGGCATGTGAAAGGTTGCATTCACAAATTCTTCTTTGCCTTAAATTATTTTCTAAAGTGTCCATCCTCACACAAAAGTCAAATAATTGATAAATGAGTAAATTGCACAAAACATCCTTTATGTTTCCTCAAACTTGCAGGTTCCAGCCTTAATGTTTAAAAGTTGCTAAAAACAGCATTTAAGTTTATTTTTGTTGCGGGTTCAATCCTTTACAGCTAACCACGTTATTTTCTTCAGTTAAGTTCCCTCACATGCATAACATGTGAGGGTATATTCATCATTTTGGTTGATCATGTGAGGGAACTTAACTGAAGAAAATAACGTAGTTAGCTGTAAAGGATTGAACCCGCAACAAAAATAAACTTAAAGGCTGTTTTTAGCAACTTTTAAACATTAAGGCTGGAACCTGCAAGTTTGAGAAAACATAAAGGATGTTTTTTGCAATTTACTCTTGATAAATATAAATTAATAATTATAGGTATTCTTAAACGCAATTACATTGATAAAATAATACAATTCAATTGATTTGTTAAGTTTACAAATAATATCATGAATATATATTTATTAATTAAATATTTAATTAAATATTTAAAACACTCTATTCAATTCAAAGGAAGTCAAGAGGTATCTAAGAAATAAACATTTTGTTAAATATATTGTATTCTAACAAAACTAATAAAATATTAATGATGAATTGGAATGCAAACTAATAAACAAATGACTTAAAAGCTATTTATATATATTCTTAATAAATATATATATTTTACAATTAACTATATTACAAAAGTTAGTATATTTTAATAAACCTTATGTTGTTACATCAATATATCATTAGAGTTCTGAACAAGACCTGATAACATATCAACAACTTTGATCAAGTGCATAACATATAAAAACTAGAGTAAAATTTATATTAACAATAAAAAACCCCAAATAATCATAATATTTTACTCTTTCGCCACTTTTGACGTATTTAGCTATTTAGTGAACTCAACTCTCATTACTAACATGAGCAAATATACAATTAATACTACATAAATTTTTTAATTTGGTGTGCGTGACAACCCCAATAATAATAACTTCTTATCAATATTAATAGGAGAACTTGCCGTTAAAAAAAATAATAAGAGAACTCAAGGGATTTCGGTAATTAACTTTATATAACCTCTAACGGCTCTTAGTAACTTATTTCATTTACTTTTAGTAATAAAAAATCCAATAAAAATACCTTGTAATGTGATATAAAATTATAGTTTTTCCATCATTTTAGTTTTTTTTTTTTTGCAAAAGTATGACAGTGGTTTGTATTAATTGATTGACTCGATGTAATTTTTTTAAGAACGTGTTATTAGTAGTAGATAAAAGTAACCAAAACACAGACGTACATGTTATGAGAGATAAATTGTAACAATACCCAAAAACACCTTATAAGGACCCCTGATCGTATCCCCGGACTCGTACGGCCCGAAACAGCACGAAAAATGAAGAAAACTGATCTGGGCGTCCCAGGCGCCATGCGCCAGAATCCCTGGCATCTCCCGCGACGCGCGGGAGAGTACCAGGACACGTGGCTTCAGGTCGCGACGTCTGGCGGGTCTATACATGCAGCGTAGCCTGTCTAGGCCAAATAGGCTGCTCAGGCTCCTCGCGTGGGAGTCCCCAGATCCTAGCGCGACGCGCGGGAGAAGCCCATTTGACCTATAAATGCAGTGGAGTGAGACTGAAGTTGTTGCTCACTTTCGAACGAAAAACGCGTTCGTATACTCTCTGTAACCTTCGTTTTCTCTGCATACACCCCCTAAACCCCTAAACCTGCATAGCATTACCCCATTGTAAGTGTTTTAACCCTAATCACTGATTCGATACCCTGTCCGATTGATCTAAAACCCAGCAACGGATGCCAAAGTGCTGCCTGTTTATAAGGCTATACTTTGTTAACTACGTTGGGGTTTTGTCTCGCAAGGTATCGTTAAAGTTTAAAATGGGTTATTGCACTAACACGTGTTGCATTATAATTTTATTAGGAACCCAGAAATAGCACCAGGAAGCTCTAAGATAACAACCCTAAATCTATAAAGTGCGTCATTCTACTTTTCTCAAATGCTTTTACAAAACCCTAAACTTTTTTGCAAAGTTGTATTTACAGTGATTAAGTTTTTGCTAATCTGCAATTACTGCCGGTATGTGGGGTTTTGTATAAATTGTTGAGTCCAGCGTCGCTATTGGATGAAAGTTAGCCAATAGTGGTATGACCATAGTCATTGTAACTGCCAACGTGACAAATACTGATTGAGTTTTTGTTAGATAAAAGCAATGTAATTGCCCTTGATACTGTGAAATATAACCATGTGTCTTTTTACAAAATTTGAATGAACACACCAGTATTTTTAACTGACCAAAATGTTTTTAAACGCGTTTCAGGTAACTGTAACATTTGTCGAAAAAAACGGGTTTTCGAAACCCGCTTCGTTTAATAACCGAACAATCAGTTTTAAATTTTTGTTGTTCATTTATGGCTTATTTTGATTTTAAACGATTCATAATTAATCAACAAACTAGAAGATATAAATTATAATTGTAAAAATATAAAAATAAATTAATTAAAAAGGAAAACCGGCTGCCGGGAGTCGAACCCGGGTCAGCCGGAAATCCCCCAAAGACATAACCTTCACACCATCAACCGCTCCGCCACTTTGATTTTCTGATATTCTATTGAATCAGTTAATTCAAATAATGAGGCACGGAAGTCAAATCAGTCAAAACGCGCCCAAATAGCAGTCGTCGGAAATCCCGACGACTTCGCCGATAATTTACGTTTCCGTTCAAGATAACCGAAGAATTAACTCTAACGACGGTTATAACCGACGTCTGAACCCGCGACATCAGTCGTAACCGCCGGAGAACGGCTGACTTCGAATTGAGACCAAATTCAGACCCCATACATCTCGATACTACCCTATAAATTCACCCACAATCCACCGGAAACCTTTTCGCTCACAAATCGCACCTCTTCTCGACGAAAATTCAATCGCCGGAAAACATCTGTAAGTCGCCGGAAAACCGAGACTCACATCCACACGGTAATTCTTTCAACCCTTTCTGTTTCAATCATTCGAATAATCTGTCACTAACACAACTCCACCATCAGAAGCAATCCCAGTCAACGTTCGTCGAAATCCCCACCTTCGCCGGAAATTTTCTGAAACTTCCGAAATCACACTGAGAGCTGGTATGATCTTTCCAACTCCTATTAAACTTTAATTAAGTATCTCAACTTCGTAATAATCGAACAGAATTTGTTAATTGATGTCGACAGCCGGAGTTCACTTTCAGAACCGACGGACTCTGCCGGAATTCTGTGAACAACACTGATCGGTATATCTTTTTCCCCCAAACCCTTTCCATTCGTTACCTTTAATTTACTTATAAAGTTTAAAAACCAGATAAGGCATAAACCAGACCAAACAGTCGGACCTCATTTTTTTGGGTAAAATCTAACGAAGAAGACGAAGTCGGATTGTATCATAAGATTAATTAAAATCGGTTTTATAAACGGGTTAGACACACAGTCCAGCGATGGACTGTGTGCACACATAACACCTGCGACGCGAGTTCGAATCCTGTCCCAGCTTTACTCGCTCGAAATAAAAATTTGCCTTTTTAACTGAACCGGGTTGACTCACAGTCCATGTTAAGTATAATAAAAACCGAGTTAATAACCAGGTGAGACACACAGTCCAGCGGTGGACTGTGTGTACGCTAACCCACAGGTCCCGGGTTCGAGACCTGTGGTCAGCACCGGTCCGATACGTTTAAAATCTTTTAAAAATAAATAATTTTCGGATTAAATTAAATAGTATATAAGTATAATTAAAAACAGAATTATTTCGGGTTACACACGTAGCTCAGTTGGTAGAGCTGCGTGCACGCGTACGGGAGGTCACCGGTTCGAACCTCGCTCAGTGCAACAATATAACCGACCGAACCGGTCAACGGTCAACGGTCGGTCAACGGTCTCGGTCAACGGTCAAAGTCAACATTTTTTTATTTATTTTTATTTATTTATTTAATTTAAAAATCAATTAAAAATACTTAAAAATAACGTTTTCAAAGTTAGAAAGTAGCCTTAAACTCACAAAATTATACCCAAAAATCTTATTAAAATAGTTAATAAAATCCACATACTTACCGTACCTTTTCGTTATTTATTTGGTTAGTTATCTCTCGTCGATCAATCCCCTAAACTCGTGCGCATTCAACATCTTCAAACAAACGCACCCAATGTGAGTGAATCTCTACCAATTCCCCGTTTTAATCACATTTTGGGATGTATCATGTGTCGTTATTTATTTATTATAATTAAACATTTGTGCATCCATCATGTTCATGATCAAATGTGTATTCAATGTGTATCCATTGTTTGTGTGGTTGAAGTTTAGATTAATTTTATCATTTCAGTACATACAATTCATAGGCCGCCGCTCCCCATTACCTATGAGCGTGAGCTGTTCCCCATTACCTATGAGCGTGAACCAGGCGTTGCCAACATAAGATCGGCTCCGTTTGATTGAGCCTTGATCTCACATACATTTGCATAGGCCGTCCGTTCCCCATTACCTATGAGCGTGAACGGGACGTTGCCAACCTATACATTGTCATTCTTATTTCATGCTTAAGCAAGGTGGTTTGTGATTGTTATGCCTACATACATTTGCTCATATATGATTATTGCACAATTTTCCTAAATTAAATATCAATAATAAATCAATAACAAATGTTTTTAACAAGGTTCACTCGCCAACTTTTGTTGACCCAAAATTTCCCATTTTTACATATGATACAGGTGATCAAGTTGAAGCAAGAAACATATAGGGCGGCTTAGAAGAATAAATCAGTTTAGATTGTGGATTTGTTTTAGTTAATTTTTCCTTTCCTTGTATTGTATGAATTTGACTTGGAATATTGAAATGTAATTTGGATTAAATAAATGTGAAACATATTAGTAAACATCATGAGCTTTGGTGATAACCCAATTATGCCCCGACTCTTATTCCGCTGCGGGTCGGGGTGTGACAGATTGGTATCAGAGCCATGACTATAGGGATATAGGATAGGTTATTAGACCCTTAGAGCCTATACTATAGTTGCTTAGAAATTTTAAATTTTTGTGTGTTACATGCAAAATTCATGATGTTTATATGCTTTATGTTTATTGTTACCTTCAATGTTATGCAAGCATGTTCATAAGTATATATTATCATATAATGCTTATCATGAACTATATTCTTATAACATATCATATCCATGAAAGCACACACCACATCATTTTCATGAATGCTTTACAATGATTTTTGTATTTTCAAATCTCATCAAAGTGAGTTCTCATGACGGGCATGTAGTAACTGGAAGGGTACAAGTACCGGTAGTCGGAACGTCCTGTCTAGGCTTGGCATTCGTATAAATCCAAAATAAAGGACCCATTTGCCTACCTGGGGACTAACGATGAGAGTACGAAGTACCTATTAGGCCAAAGCATGCTATACCAAACGTCGTGTGAGCTAACCCCACTTTGAGTTGTCATTGTGTCTACACCTGGACACATTCCGACCATACATCTTGTAAACATATTTTGTGGTTTTCATTCGGGTCATGCGAGTGTTAAATCGCCAATACTAATGTGAATCCTACCAAGCCAATAGTCATGGGGGCCCACATGACTATACAGGTGAAGGCATGGGGGACATTTGAGGCCCAACATGAGCTAACCCAAGACATCCTATGGATTTAGTTGCATTATTGATATTTATGTTAATTTCATTTTTTTTAGACACATGACCCCTAAACACTCCATAAACTCACCATCTTCCTATGTATATTCCTGTAGATGTCGGGTAGGCAGCTACGTGGAGGACGAAAGTCAGGAAGGTCAAACGAACGCTTGGCCACTCAAATTGCAAAACAAATGGCCGCAGTACTTCCTGATATTGTAATTCAAGTCCAGCAAGCTCTCACTGCAAATCCTGTCAACCCACCAAATCAAGAGGATCAAATCATCGACAACCCTTCCTCCAAGAAGTGCTCCTACAAGCACTTCAAGTCTTGCGATCCCCCAAAGTTCAAAGGGACCGAAGGTGTCACCGCTCTCCTCCACTGGTTTGAGGAAATGGAAAACACTTTCCTAAATTGCGATTGTCCCGAGGATCGCAAGGTACGTTACGCAACCGGGAGATTATTTGGGGTAGCCTTGACCTGGTGGAACACCGAGAAGGGTAAAAGAGAAGTTGAAGACTCCATGGCCTTAACCTGGGAAGAGTTAAGGGAAATGATGACAAAACGCTTCTGCCCAAGAAGCGAACTCAAGAAGTTGGAAGACGAATTCCACTCGCTGAAGCAAAAGGAAGGGGATCACACTTCCTACAACAAAAGATTTCTTGAGCTGAACCAGATGGTTCCTAACTTGTTCGCCCCCGTGTACCGTTTGGTGGAACACTATATTCGAGGCCTTCCCTCGAAGATTCAAGACTCAGTCCTCAGCACTTCGCCTGCAACCCTCGAAGCCGCCATGGAATTAGCCACCGAACTTACCGAGAACCGCATCAGAAACGGTAAGTTCAAAGAGGAGAAAAAGAAAGCCCCCGTTGAGGGCCAAACTTCCAACCACCCCACCTCATCCTCAAAATTTTCAAACAAGAGGAAGCGAAATACCAGAAATTTTGCCGTCACTCAAACCAATTTCCCTATCCTGCTGCACCCATCACACAAGTTACTCCTTCAACCGCACCATACAAAAGGCAATACTCTGGCCCTTACCCAAAGTGCACCCGTTGTCAATACCATCACTCCCCCGAATACCCCTGTCAATATTGCACCGGCTGTGGCCGTGCAGGTCACACCATCCAAGCCTGCCGCTCACTGCAACGAATGAACCGCAACCAACCCACAACTCAAACCCACCATCAAATAATGGGTCAAACCCAACAACCCCTACTACCACCACCTACACAACATACAACCCAAACCTACTATCAACCCAACTACCCCATGATGCAACCCATGCGGGCTTGCTACAATTGTGGAGACCCAAACCACTTCAGAAACACGTGTCCACGCTTGGTGAACATCATACATGCTCAAGCTCAAGCGAATCCGGTGAACCAAGCTAACCAAGCTCCTCCACCTGCTAGAGGAAGAGCATTTAACATCAACGCCAACCAAGCTAGGGCCGACAACAAGTTTAACGGTACGTTTCTCGTCAATGGTAGTTATGCATCCGTGTTATTTGATACTGGCGCGGATAAGAGTTTTGTGTCCTTAGAATTTGAATCCATCCTCAATCAAACTCGTGACAAACTTAGGGAATCCATAACGGTAGAAGTTGCTGACGGAAAACCGGTCTCATTAAACTCCATTATCCGAAACTGCACCTTTACTCTAAACGATCACAATTTTCCTGTTGACCTCATTCCTATGAAGTTGGGAAGTTTTGACATTATAATCAGCATGGACTGGCTCAGCCAACATCAGGCTGAAGTAGTATGCCGTGAGAAGTTCATTCGCATTCCTCTTGCAGACGGTCAAACTCTACGAATCTTTGGAGAAACCCCTTCGAAAGGACTCAAGTTGATGTCCTGTCTTCAGGCCCGAAAATATCTCTGCAAGAATTATGTAGCATTTCTAACCCACGTTGTCAAGAAGGGAGACAAAGAGAAGAAACTCGAAGAGATACCCGTAGTGAAAGAATTCCCGCAAGTTTTTCCCGACGACATCGCCGGACTTCCTCCCAAGAGAGAAGTCGAATTCCGCATCGACCTTATACCTGGTGCTACACCCGTCGCGAAATCTCCTTATAGGTTAGCCCCATCCGAGATGCAAGAGCTGGCCAGTCAATTGCAAGAACTGACTGATAAGGGATTCATACGTCCTAGCTCATCGCCTTGGGGTGCACCTGTTCTGTTTGTAAAGAAGAAAGATGGGACCTTTCGCATGTGTATCGATTGCAGGGAACTCAACAAATTAACGGTCAAAAATCGCTATCCTTTACCTCGCATCGATGATCTTCTAGACCAACTCCAGGGTGCCACTTGTTTTTCAAAGATCGACCTTCGATCCGGCTATCACCAACTCAGAGTACATGAAGAAGACGTCCCAAAGACCGCCTTCCGAACTCGATATGGTCACTATGAATTCATGGTTATGCCATTTGGTCTAACCAACGCTCCAGCCGTCTTCATGGACTTAATGAACAGAGTTTGCAAACCCTATCTTGATCGCTTTGTTATAGTCTTCATCGACGATATTCTCATTTACTCAAAGTCTAAGACTGATCATGAACGACACCTTCGACTCATCCTCACACTCTTGAAGACCGAAAAGCTTTACGCTAAATTCTCCAAATGCGAGTTTTGGTTAAAAGAAGTACAGTTCCTTGGTCATGTCGTCAATGACAAGGGAATTCATGTCGACCCCGCAAAGATCAAAGCAGTACAAGAATGGCAAGCGCCACGTACCCCAACCGAAGTACGATCTTTCCTTGGTTTGGTTGGTTACTATCATCGTTTCATATCAAATTTCTCTCGTATCGCTGTACCACTCACGGCTTTGACACATAAAGGAAAACCCTTCGCATGGGACCTAAACAAGAAGAAGCCTTCCAAACCCTTAAGCAAAAGCTTTGTGACGCTCCTATCCTCACACTCCCCGAAGGTTGCGATGACTTTGTAGTGTATTGCGACGCATCGGGACAGGGATTAGGCTGTGTTTTAATGCAAAGGGGAAAAGTGATAGCCTATGCTTCTAGGCAGCTCAAAACTCATGAGAAGAACTACACTACTCACGACCTAGAACTTGGAGCCGTTGTGTTCGCTCTTAAGATATGGAAACATTACCTCTATGGTACCAAGTGTGAGATTTACACTGACCACAAGAGCCTCCAACATATCTTTAACCAAAAGGAGTTGAATATGAGGCAACGAAGATGGGTCGAACTTCTTAATGACTATGACTGTGAAATTCGGTATCATCCTGGCAAAGCAAATGTGGTGGCCGATGCACTCAGTCGAAAGGGTTATGCGAACTCCATTCGCCTTCTATGTTCGCAAATCATGACCAACATCAAAGACCGAATCCGAGAAGCTCAACATGTTTCCATAACAGAATACGACATACGCAATGAGTTATCTTGTGGAGCAGAACTTAAACTCGAAACAAAATCTGACGGCATTCTGTATTATCTAGATCGCATATGGATTCTTGATCACAACAACCTTCGCGATACTCTTATGAAAGAGGCTCACAAGACACGATACTCCGTACATCCAGGAGCCGACAAGATGTATCAGGACCTTCTATACACCTACTGGTGGCCTGGCATGAAGAAGGATATTGCTGTTTTTGTTTCCAAGTGCCTTACCTGTTCAAAAGTGAAAGCTGAACACCAAAGACCCTCAGGACTTCTGGTCCAACCTGAAATACCCGTATGGAAGTGGGAAAATATAACCATGGACTTCATTACCGGGTTACCTCGTACTCCTGGTGGGTACGACACAATATGGGTAATCATTGATCGCCTTACAAAATCAGCTCACTTCATTCCGATTCGCGAAGACTTAAAAAATGAGAAACTAGCTCGCATCTACATCAGTGAAATCGTAAGCCGTCATGGTGTACCGTTAAGCATTATATCAGATCGTGATGGTCGTTTCACTTCACGAACATGGCAAGCTGTACAAGCCGCTTTGGGTACACGATTAGATCTCAGCACCGCTTATCATCCCCAAACTGATGGTCAATCTGAACGCACCATTCAAACTCTTGAAGACATGCTTCGGGCATGTGTCATAGACTTCAAAGGGAATTGGGACGCTCACTTACCATTAGTTGAATTTTCGTACAACAACAGCTTTCATTCAAGTATCGGCATGGCACCTTTCGAAGCATTATATGGTCGTAAGTGCCGATCACCAATATGTTGGCACGAAATTGGAGAAGCTCAAATCACCGGTCCAGAATTAATACAAGAAACAACTGACAAGATTCATCAAATCCGAAACAACCTTTTAGCGGCACAAAGTCGTCAAAAGAGCTATGCTGACAAGCGACGAAAGCCCTTGGAGTTTAACGTTGGCGATCAAGTACTTTTAAAAGTATCGCCGTGGAAGGGAGTAGTTCGTTTTGGCCAAAAAGGCAAGCTAGCACCACGTTACGTAGGTCCTTTCAAGATACTCGAAAGGGTAGGACCTGTAGCCTACAAGCTTGACCTACCGGAGGAACTCAATAGAATTCATCCCACATTCCACGTATCGAACTTGAAGAAGTGCCTCGCCGATAAAAATCTCCATATTCCTCTAGAAGACATTCAAGTCGATGACTCTATGCATTTTATTGAAAGACCAGCAGAAATTATGGACTTCGGGAAAAACGTTTAAGAAGAAGCCGCATCCCAATTGTCAGGGTACGCTGGGAGTCGAAACGAGGACCTGAGTTTACTTGGGAACGTGAAGACTCAATGCGCGAGAAATACCCACACCTTTTTCCTGTAACTACCACTACTTAAATTTCGGGACGAAATTTCTAAAAGTAGGGGATACTGTAACATTTGTCGAAAAAAAACGGGTTTTCGAAACCCGCTTCGTTTAATAACCGACCAATCAGTTTTAAATTTTTGTTGTTCATTTATGGCTTATTTTGATTTTAAACGATTCATAATTAATCAACAAACTAGAAGATATAAATTATAATTGTAAAAATATAAAAATAAATTAATTAAAAAGGAAAACCGGCTGCCGGGAGTCGAACCCGGGTCAGCCGGAAATCCCCCAAAGACATAACCTTCACACCATCAACCGCTCCGCCACTTTGATTTTCTGATATTCTATTGAATCAGTTAATTCAAATAATGAGGCACGGAAGTCAAATCAGTCAAAACGCGCCCAAATAGCAGTCGTCGGAAATCCCGACGACTTCGCCGATAATTTACGTTTCCGTTCAAGATAACCGAAGAATTAACTCTAACGACGGTTATAACCGACGTCTGAACCCGCGACATCAGTCGTAACCGCCGGAGAACGGCTGACTTCGAATTGAGACCAAATTCAGACCCCATACATCTCGATACTACCCTATAAATTCACCCACAATCCACCGGAAACCTTTTCGCTCACAAATCGCACCTCTTCTCGACGAAAATTCAATCGCCGGAAAACATCTGTAAGTCGCCGGAAAACCGAGACTCACATCCACACGGTAATTCTTTCAACCCTTTCTGTTTCAATCATTCGAATAATCTGTCACTAACACAACTCCACCATCAGAAGCAATCCCAGTCAACGTTCGTCGAAATCCCCACCTTCGCCGGAAATTTTCTGAAACTTCCGAAATCACACTGAGAGCTGGTATGATCTTTCCAACTCCTATTAAACTTTAATTAAGTATCTCAACTTCGTAATAATCGAACAGAATTTGTTAATTGATGTCGTCAGCCGGAGTTCACTTTCAGAACCGACGGACTCTGCCGGAATTCTGTGAACAACACTGATCGGTATATCTTTTTCCCCCAAACCCTTTCCATTCGTTACCTTTAAGTTACTTATAAAGTTTAAAAACCAGATAAGGCATAAACCAGACCAAACAGTCGGACCTCATTTTTCTGGGTAAAATCTAACGAAGAAGACGAAGTCGGATTGTATCATAAGATTAATTAAAATCGGTTTTATAAACGGGTTAGACACACAGTCCAGCGGTGGACTGTGTGCACACATAACACCTGCGACGCGAGTTCGAATCCTGTCCCAGCTTTACTCGCTCGAAATAAAAATTTGTCTTTTTAACTGAACCGGGTTGACTCACAGTCCATGTTAAGTATAATAAAAACCGAGTTAATAACCAGGTGAGACACACAGTCCAGCGGTGGACTGTGTGTACGCTAACCCACAGGTCCCGGGTTCGAGACCTGTGGTCAGCACCGGTCCGATACGTTTAAAATCTTTTTAAAAATAAATAATTTCCGGATTAAATTAAATAGTATATAAGTATAATTAAAAACAGAATTATTTCGGGTTAGACACGTAGCTCAGTTGGTAGAGCTGCGTGCACGCGTACGGGAGGTCACCGGTTCGAACCTCGCTCAGTGCAACAATATAACCGACCGAACCGGTCAACGGTCTCGGTCAACGGTCAAAGTCAACATTTTTTTTATTTATTTTTATTATTTATTTAATTTAAAAATCAATTAAAAATACTTAAAAATAACGTTTTCAAAGTTAGAAAGTAGCCTTAAACTCACAAAATTATACCCAAAAATCTTATTAAAATAGTTAATAAAATCCACATACTTACCGTACCTTTTCGTTATTTATTTGGTTAGTTATCTCTCGTCGATCAATCCCCTAAACTCGTGCGCATTCAACATCTTCAAACAAACGCACCCAATGTGAGTGAATCTCTACCGATTCCCCGTTTTAATCACATTTTGGGGTGTATCATGTGTCGTTATTTATTTATTATAATTAAACATTTGTGCATCCATCATGTTCATGATCAAATGTGTATTCAATGTGTATCCATTGTTTGTGTGGTTAAAGTTTAGATTAATTTTATCATTTCAGTACATACAATTCATAGGCCGCCGCTCCCCATTACCTATGAGCGTGAGCTGTTCCCCATTACCTATGAGCGTGAACCAGGCGTTGCCAACATAAGATCGGCTCCGTTTGATTGAGCCTTGATCTCACATACATTTGCATAGGCCGTCCGTTCCCCATTACCTATGAGCGTGAACGGGACGTTGCCAACCTATACATTGTCATTCTTATTTCATGCTTAAGCAAGGTGGTTTGTGATTGTTATGCCTACATACATTTGCTCATATATGATTATTGCACAATTTTCCTAAATTAAATATCAATAATAAATCAATAACAAATGTTTTTAACAAGGTTCACTCGCCAACTTTTGTTGACCCAAAATTTCCCATTTTTACACATGATACAGGTGATCAAGTTGAAGCAAGAAACATATAGGGCGGCTTAGAAGAATAAATCAGTTTAGATTATGGATTTGTTTTAGTTAATTTTTCCTTTCCTTGTATTGTATGAATTTGACTTGGAATATTGAAATGTAATTTGGATTTAATAAATGTGAAACATATTAGTAAACATCATGAGCTTTGGTGATAACCCAATTATGCCCCGACTCTTATTCTGCTGCGGGTCGGGGTGTGACAGTAACTTACTGCGAAAGTCATAGAAGCCAACTATGGAGCACTGAAGGCTTAAATAAAGTGGCTATGATTACCTGAATAAATGAAGAACTTATGTTTTTGGTTAATTTAGGTTTATCCCTATAAAACACTTTAATGGAATATGGGTTTATCCCGTTTGTTTAATATTAAAATTTTGGTGTTTAATAAACTCTGAATTTATTTTCCTAACATCGATCCTGATGATATTTTCCGCTGCCAAATTAATAAACACCGGTATCACTTAGCTGTCTCGCGGCAACCGCTCCCAGGGTAGGGGTCGAGGGCTGTGACAGAAGGTGGTATCAGAGCCACTGGTTTAAGCTATTTAGGTGTTCCTCTAATACCTAAACTTAAACATTAATGTTAGGAATTTTGTGTAATTAACTAATGGGTGATATCTGTGAAAATAAACTTCAAGATATATAATTTAAATTTCTTTGTTATTTTAACAATTTATAAGTTCGCAGCATGAGTGATAAAAGTGTATCAAATGCTTTTCTCCACATGGCTGATTCGGAAATGGAGGAAGGACCATCTGGAGCCACCTCAG
>CAMTDV010000447.1:0-22759 GCA_947069175.1 Scalesia atractyloides
AATTTTTTTTATGCACACATCACACACACTTGTGTGAGCTTAGCTGAGAAATAGAGTGAGAGACATGAGAGACTAGATGAAGACGTGGGGGACCAGCCACCTGGTCACGGCGGTGCACGGACGGCGGCAGTGGTGGTGGTGCTGTTATAATTTTTTTTTCTTTCCTTGGGTTCGGGTCTTGTTTCGGTTCGGGGCGACGAGTCCACGCGATTCAGATCCATATTCGGAGCGGGTCACCGCTCAACACCGGGTCAAACATATACATCTGGTCAAGAAGTCAACGCGGTCAGAATTGGTGCTTGGTTCAACTAGGTTCAGGTTTGGTTCAACTCGGTTCAACACGGTTCAACACGGTTCAGTTGCGGTTCAACTCGATTCAACCCGGTTCAGGTTCGGGTCAACTTTGGTTAAAATGGTCAACGACTCAGATTTTCGGGTCGGGTCAAACCCGGTCAACTCGGTCGGATTTGGGTTCGGGTCAACGGGTAAAACGGGTCAGTTTTGGTTCTCGGGTCAACTGCAGTCAACGCAAGTCAAACGTGGTCAACTGGTCAACTGCTGGTCAACGCAGTCAACGCGAGGCTAGGTAAAACATTAACGACGCTAACTTTATTATATTTTCTTATAAATATCATTTAAACGCGAAGCCGAGCTTGACCCGACCAACTAACGTTTATATATCGTCAATTTTAAGAATAACAACATTGATTAAAATTTTATTACACAAGTTAAAGTATGCTGGCCATCTCATTAATTCTAGTATTAATATATTCTTCAATACACATATGAACCAACGATTGAAAAGCTAAATCTTGTATATTTTTCTTTACGAATGGGACTACATATAATATTACAACACTTGCACTAAAGTCTTTTACCTGAAGCTAGTTTTGAAAACAAGAACATGGACTTATATATATATTTTGCTTAAAAATACATGTTTGACGCAAGATTAATTTTTGTGAACGCATTTCAAATATCCATATAGTTTATATTAGCTTCACTTTTAGCGTGAACCCGAGCTCTAAACCGAACAGATTAGTAAAAATGTCATAATAAAAGTCACTCGTACTCGCACAATGGATTTCATATATAAATTGTGTATATATTAGTTAAAGCCGAGTCGACGTATCGCGACATAATATAAATATATATATTGGTTTAGTATTCGACAAAAATTGATGTTTTGCACACTTGACGAAAGATATATATAATTTGGTTATATTGAATTGTTGCGTTTTGAAAATATATCGACACTTTTGTTGTCGGGATTGTCCAAAAACAGAGAAAACTCTGCCCGGTTTTCGTTAAAGATATATATATATATATATATATATATATATATATATAATGAAAGCGTATCGGGATCCAAATGAAGTTTAGAAAACTAAAAACAAGTATATGTTTACTTCGGACGATTTATACATTTCACAAAACAAATTTATAACGTGTCGACAAATACGGATTACAAGTCAACGAAACCCGAGAATTTATATCAAATTAATATAATTCTTTATATTTAATTCGACGATTTGGATGCTTTTATAAACATGGTAGTTTATATTTATTTCAAACGCCAACGAGTCGGAGATTTCATAAAATAAATATAATCAATTATATTTATTTCAAACATCTAAAACAAAGCACGACATCTTATTGTAAGAGTATAACAAACGTCAATATTATAATTTTATTAATTATAAACGAGACGCAAGAGGCGTATGTCGGACACATAACGTTTTGCATATATGCATATATACGTGTATATATATATATACTTGCGTCTACAAAGACTACGACGAGTCGTACCGTTATTTTTCTATGTATCTTTATTTACGACAACTAACACGACTCGTAAATATATTTTATATTTAAATATATATATATATATTATATATATATATATATATATCCTGAATCATTCAGAAACTAAGTCACTTCCGAGACTTAGTATTTATCCCAATTACAAATGGGATCAGATAACCATAGATCGGTTATCTTAAGTCAAGATAAAAACACCTTTTAGGATCATTGGTTACCGATTCGATAGAGCTCGGACACGTAGTTTAGCTACGTTGTTTTATTTAGAAACTTATAAGTTATTCCTTGATAGGAATGCTATAGTTACACGCTAGCGAGTCATGTTTTGGAAACGGCATTAAGGAATCACATTAAGGTAGCTTTGCTCAAAGATATTAATGTGAGTTCATAACCCTCACTTTTTACTGTTTTTTTACAATTTTATAAATGTTTTCGGGGGTGGAAAGACATTCAAGTTTTGACAAAGTACATAAAATTTCGAGAAACAAAAGGATTCATATTTCTAAACCATGTTACGAAAGAATTTCAATTAACTCAAATGGTTTACGAAAGGTTTATACTCAAAATACCGGTTTTACAAAAACACACGCGTTTTCAGAACGTGCATGAGTTTCATGGCTAGAGACGGGAATGTCCTAGCTACAACGGGACTGGATTGTCCTACAAACAACTAAGGGGACTGGTTGGTCCTGCTTACAGACTCAAATGGGCTAAACTAGTGGGCTAGGCCCACACATGCTCGTGCGAGGCACGAAGACACAAAGACTGGTTTGTCCTACATACAAATAGGAGGACTGGTTGGTCCTGCTTATAAACACAAGGACTGGATTGTCCACTACTCAACACTAAGGGCCGTAGGGCCGCTTAAAATTGTACGGTGAAGTCCTCGCTACATACTAGAACTATAACCGCATGCTAGTCTACCGTCTTAAATAAACGGTTGGTGAGGCACTTACTAGCTTGTGGTGGATTATAGGCTCATGCGGGGGCATGTTGTCTTTGTCGTACGCGGACATTGACGGTTATTCAAATATTACAAAAACAAGGTTTTATATGACATGCCAAGGAAAATGATTTTATAACGTTTTCTGAACCATATTTAAACCGGTTACTAAAAAGATTTATTTTAAATCTTTTCGAACAAACTATGAACTCACTCAACTTTATGTTGATTTTTCGCATGTTTCTTTCTCAGGT
The DNA here is from genome assembly GCA_947069175.1 of Scalesia atractyloides. Classification (NCBI taxonomy): domain Eukaryota; kingdom Viridiplantae; phylum Streptophyta; class Magnoliopsida; order Asterales; family Asteraceae; genus Scalesia; species Scalesia atractyloides. The sequence continues at coordinate 3,019 of CAMTDV010000447.1, forward strand.
TCTCAAAAGTCAAACTATGGCACAATTGGAATAGGAGAACCCATTTGGAAATCGAGTACTTAGTTCACTTTCTAGAAGTCTTAGTTTTAAACACTTCCGCTGTGCAATGAAGATACCAGTTAATCACACCCGGCTCTGATTTGATCGATTTATCGGGGTGTGATAAATTGGTATCAGAGCTATAGGTTTCAGCGAATTAGGTATCTGTAGAGATACCTAGGCTTTAACCTCACTTTCCTTTAGGGACTTAGCTTATTAAGACTTGAAACACATACAAAACGCCTAGAACACATACATGTGGGTTCCAACCGTGGCCGAAAACAATGAGTCAACATATCAATTTTTTTGAACATGCATTAGTTTTGTGTTTTATACACGTTACACGAAACGATTACATACGCTAAGCAAAACTTGAAAGTTTTGAGTACACACACTTAAGACCTTTGGTTAACTTATGATAAGAAATCATTAAAGGTCATCTCGTAGGAACTGCGACTATTTACTCGGGCAAACGATTTTATATGTCACCTATGCTATTTTACTAACCCGAGCAGGTAAACTACGACAAACAGAATGCCGAGGGGCATGATTCCATGAAACTTAGCACGTACATCGCGGATGTAGGAATACGAAACGTACGACATACGAGGCAAGGCTTTAGGAAAGCGTGGACGAACGATTACAATACGATGCAAATCCGTCAGTGGAATGACCGACGATCAGAATATCACTATCGTCACGTAGCCCTGCAAGCGGTGTGAAACACGTCAAAGTACGTCCAAACGAGCACTTTACGAACTAATGGGAATCATGATTATCGCAACAGAAAACACAAGTCCTCACGTCTCCCCACTCTCCTAATGGCGACTACACCAAGATTGACATCTTGTGGTGATGTCACATAACACCATGTCATTGCACGAAATTCGAGGTTAGTCTTAAATTCTTTTGTTGAATATTCGGACTTTTGCATACAGTGAGTAGATTCTTGCATATCTACTCTTTCTAAAGTTCATCTCATCACGAGGATTTCATTCATAACTAGTGAACACCCAATTATAGTTCTTGACAAATTCATACATTACGCATGCATTGGTTGTTTGGCATGTGGTTAACTTGATTCGTGGAAACCATCGGGGACTCCACATCGAATGGGTTGTTCTTTAAATATTTCAGTTATTGTTTTCGCTATACCGATTATTGCATTGAAACCTTGATGACCTATATTATTGCAAGAGTTGACTCATTGATATCGAGTCAACTAAATTCCTTGAATCATTTTTCTTGACAAGCGACATACATGGTTTTGTATGGTCATGTTAAAACTTCCTTGGAAATACATATATCGTTGTTGGTCGATATCTAAATCAAGTTTAGTTGGCTAAACTTGCTCACTATACGTATTCAATTCTAGAATTCCATATGATGGATTAAGGCCATCATATTCAAAGTAATATCAACAAGCATTTCATTCAATTCGAACCATAGCAAACTTGTTTGATCTTAACGCCTTGAATTACAATACAATTAAAACACCATCGTATGAACATAGACAAAACACCATGGACTAAAACATCCGATCGAAACGTATTTTTTTTCTTTATATAAGTATAACAATATAGTACTCATATTAAAGATAAAAAAAACACTCGTTATTATGGTGTAATTTTAAAAAAAAAAAAAAGTTACGTATAAAAAGTTATTAACGTTTTAAAAGAAGAGGGAACTTGCATGTGCATTGCATGTGGGTTTCTTAATTTAAAAATGTTAAATTTACCTTTATATCCTTAATCTAGAAAATTAATTTTTTTTAATGGTAAACACTATTTACAATTTTGCCATTATAATATCAACCATTAGATTATAGATCAAATGGTGTAGATTTCTTCCTACACTTCTCACAAAACACACCCTATTTACAATAACCCTACCATATATATATATATATATATATATATATATATATATATATATATATGTGTGTGTGTGTGTGTGTGTGTGTGTGTGTGTGTGTGTGTGTGTGTGTGTGTGTGCGCGCGTGTGTGTAGGGGAGGGTTTAAATGAGAACGCTAAATATCGCGAGAACCGTGAGAACGAATGAAAAAACCAAGAAAACTTGGTCAAAAACAATTCAAATTCAAAATTTCTTTTTACACTTATCATTATTATTCGACTACAATGTTAGAAATTTAATTTACACATTTACATTTACGTGAATTCATAAATAATTTTTTTACACATGTGTAAGTTTGTTATTTACACATGTGTAAATTTGTTATATTTACACATGTGTAAAAAATCTAATATGAGTGATTTTGAGGGTAGAAATAAATTATTTGATGTTGTAAATTCTTATTTTGATGTATTTTAATTACATTGAGGTTTGTATTAAAAAATGGTTTTGATTGGTTTTTTCATTCATTCTCACGATTCTCGCGATATTTAGCGTTCTCATTTTAACCCTCCCCATATATATATATATATATATATTGGGTTTAGTTTTTAGAAGGCTTTTTTTGGGGGGGAGGGGGGGGGGGGGTTAGGATTTTTGTAAACATTGCACATTTGTAGTATTGAAAAAATAAATCTCCTTAAATCTTTTTTCTATGTCATAAAAAATATGCTCAAATATAGTTGAATGAAAAATAAGAAAATTTATGATCTTATGGTGCATTTAAAAAAAACAAATGATACTGTATGGAGAAACTAAAAATGTTATATATATATACACATATATTTATATATATATTTATATATATATATTTATATATATATATAGGGTAGGGATTCTAAGAGAACTCCACCTTATTTGAGAAACTTGAGAAGCATTCTGGACCACATATTTCTCTAAGCTTTTTGTAATATACGCATATGTATAGTTTAAATTTGACTATATACATATATGTATATTGAATTGAATTATACACATTTGCAAAAAACTTTGGGAAAATGTGTGGTCTCGAATATAGGGTAGGGATCCTAAGAGAAGTCCACCCTATTTAAGAAATTGAGAAGCATTATGGACCACACATTTCCCTACGTTGTTCGTAATATACACATATGTATATAGTCAATTTTAAACTATATATATGTGTATATTACGAAAAGCTTAAGGGAAATGTGTGGTTCAAAATGCTTCTCAAATTTCTCAATTAACTTAGTCTTTTCACAGGATACTAACCCTATATATATATATACAGGGAAATGTTTATTTGAGAATCATTTGAAGAAAACTAAATTAATCTAGGCCGTATATTCTTTTATCAATGATTTGTGAACCAAGATATCAGTTTTTTTTTTCACTTTTAATTAATGCTTTAATTAATCTAAGTCCTTTCTACACTTTGTACTTTATATTCTTAATTTATGATTTTTTCTCATTTAAACTTTCAAATATATATATATATATATATATATATATATATTATTGGAAATGATATATAGAAAACCACATTTTAATGAGAAAACCTATAAAACTTAAAGCTCCCGACTTTAAAAAAAAATTACACATGTAATATACATGTTTTTAAGGGTTTTGAGCAAAAAAAATAAAAAAAGCGCCGACTAGATTTTTTAAAAAAAATAAACAAGTTTTGGTGTAACATATGTTACATTCATGTGTTGCATATGTGACTGAAAACTTGTTTATTTTTTTAAAAATATTCACTTGGCTCTTTTTTGATTTTTTTTTCTCAAAACCCATATAAAAATATGTATATTACATGTGTATTTTTTTTCAAAAAAAAGAAGTCGGGAGCTTTGAGTTTGCTAAGTTTTCTCAATAAAATGAGTTTTCTACATATACTTATACTATATATATATATATATATATATATATATATATATATATATGTATATATATAGTGTGAGGTTTATTGCCAAACACTTAAAAAAGTGGAGAACCAGGGAACACTTTTAAAATTCTAACTTAACATGTTAAAAATCAATTATTTAAAAAACAATTTCGGTGCTTTTTCTAATAAATATTGTTAGAAGCATTTTTAATAAAAAAACCAAAAAACGAAAAATATAAAAAAAACAGTTAAAGAAAGGGTAATTTTTTTTATAAAAAACATGTTTTTATTTCGAATAGTTTCTACCCATTTTTATAATGAAAAACACACAAAAATATATATTTAACATGTTAAGTTAATTTTATAAGATACATGTTTTTAACTGTTTTTTAATTTTTTTTTATATTTTTAGTTTTTGTATTAAAAATGTTTCTACATGCATTTATAAGAAAAAAGCGCCGAAAAAATTTAGAAAAACTAATTTTTAACATGTTAATTATAATTTTTAAAAGTGTTCCCCGGTTTCCCACCTTTATAGATATATAGGGAGGGTTAATTGGGGAACACTAAAAAAGTGGGGAATCAGGGAACACTCTTAAAACTTATACTTAACATGTTAAAATTTATTTTTTTGTAAATTTTTTTCCGCATTTTTTCTTATAAATACATGTAGAAACATTTTTAATAAAAAACAAAAACTAAAAATATAAAAAAATATTTAAAAACAGCTAAACAATATATATATCTTTTAAAATTAACCTAACATGTTAAAAATCAAATTTTTTAATAAATTTTCAGCGCTTTTCCTTATAAAAATTGGTAGAAACTATTCGAATAAAAAAATAAGTTTTGTAAAAAAATTAGCCTTTTTTACTGTTTTTTATATTTTTAGTTTTTGATTTTTTTACTAAAATTGCTTCTGCAAGTATTTATAAGGAGAAGCGCCGAAAAACAATTAAAAAAAAATGATTTTTTACATGTTAAAAGTTAAATTTTTAAGAGTTTTATCCGGTTCATTTTTTTAGTGTTCCCTAATGAACTCACACACGCAATATATATATATATATATATATATATATATATATATATAGGGAGAGGATCATGAGAAAATTAGATATAAATGAGAAAACTAGAAAACCAACTCAAAAAGCCAAAAAAAAGCATAAAAACATACAATTTTTTTACAATTTTTTTTATAAAAAATCGTTGCATTTTATGTATAAAAAAACTTTTTTTTTCAAAAAAAAAACTTGTACTGCACATGTGCAGTATATGTGTACTACACATGTGCATTATATGCTTTTTATTATTTTTTTCAAAAAGTTTTTTATATAATTTTTAATAAAAAAATCAAAAAAAAATTTGATATGTTTTTTTGGCTTTTTTAGTTAGTTTTTTGGTTTGCTTATTTAAACTAGTTTTCTCATGATCCATCCCTTATATATATATATATATATATATATATATATTATATATATATATATATATATATATATATATATATATGGTTAGAGTAAAATGAAAACTCATACGAGTTGTGAGAACTTTGAGAACTTGGCCTTACGAAAGGTTTTTTCAAATTTTTTTTACCAAAAATCCTATAAAAACAACTTTTTCAAAAAAATAAAAACAAAAATAAAAAAAAACTTGTTTTTTCCATTTACGGCAGCCATAAATGCTGTAAAAGGTGATGTCATGCTTATGTCATCACATTTTTACAGCCGTTCCAAGGGGCCGAAAAAACAACATTTCGAAATTTTTTATATATTTTATATGGCAATCTTTTCTAATATTTTAATTTAGGGGTGCGAAAAAGATGGGGTCGAAAATCGAATGGGGAGGCCGAGTTCTCTAAGTTCTCACAACTCGTAAGGGTTTTCCCTTGATCCTATATATATATATATATATATATATATATATATGGATCGGTATAAATGAAAACCATTCCCAGTTGCGAGATACACAAGAACCACTCTCCACCAATCAGATCATGCCACCTATACACTATTATTTTAAATCTTAAAGGTTATTTTGGTAATTTTCTTAAAATCTCATGTCTTCTCTCTCTCTCTCTCTCTCTCTCTCTCTTTAAAGTCTAATCAGACTTTTCCATTCATCAAAATATCATACTACTCTCTCTATCTCTCTCTTAAAATCTAAAAAAAATGTGCTTTTTGGTAAAAATATCTATTATACATAATATTAACATGCTATGTCGGTGCTTCTTTCTGATGTTCAATTTGACTTTCTGTTTCTAGAGCAAAATTTTGTTAAGTTGCAACTTTTAATCAGTCATTATTGTGTATTGTGCAGTAAAAAATGTAGGTTAGTTTGATATGGTTGGTTTTGGTGCAATGAAAAATAAATAAATAAATTTTTTCTTTTATTTTTCATTTTTATATGTGACACAAGTTTTTAATGATTTTACTAATTTGTTTTTTTAATACGTTTGTTAGTTTTCTTAAAAAAACGAATACGTAGTTTGCTTAATTTTTTCGGTATTGTAAACATACGAGAGTCGGGCCGATACCGTGACAAACCGAATCGAATTCCCGCCACGGAGCGCGGGTAATCGCACTAGTTTTTTGTAAAAAAGTTTAAAACCGTAAAAAAATTTGGCGTAAAAAAATGTTTTAAAACCGGGTCGTAAAAAAGTTTTTATACCGGCGCGTAAAAATAGTTTAAACTCGCGCGTAAAAAAAGTTTAAAAACGCGTGTAAAAAAGTTTAAAACCGGGGCGTAAAAAAAGTTAAAAAGCGGCGCAAAAAAGTTTAAAACAGACGCGTAAAAAAGTTTAAAACCGGGGTGCAAAAAGAGTTTGAAAGCGGGGTGAAAAAAAGTTTAAAACCGGCGAGTATAAAAAGTTTAAAACCGTGCGCAAAAAAAGTTTTATACCGGCGCGTAAAAAAGTTTAAAACCGCGCGTAAAAAAAACTTTATACTGGAGCGTTAAAAAGTCCTAAACCGGCGCGTAAAAAAAGTTTAAAACCGCACGTAAAAAAAATTATAAATCGCGCGCAAAAAAAACTTAAAACCGGCGCGCAAAAAAAGTTTTTAAACTTGCACGTTAAAAAAGTTTAAAACCGGCGCGTAAAAAAAGTTTAAAAAGAGGCACGAAAAAAGTAAAAAACCGCGCGTAAAAAAAGCTAAAAACCACGCGTAAAAAAATAACTGAGAACTAAAATTCATGTTAAAACAAAATTAATAATGCATGTTTGAAAAATTAACTGAGAATTAAAATAAAAAAATGTATGAGAATTAAAAGAAAATCAGTAATGTATGTTTAAATTTTTTAAAAAACAATCTTATTAACTAAAACAAAATCAATAATCATACCAATTTTTAAAACTATAGTAAAAAGAGCAGTGTGCCCATTTGTCACTAAAAAATAAAATGTTATTATTAAAAACACAATAATTATATTGTTTTATTGTCTTTTAATCTAATGCATTAAAATCAACTGGATTAATGGCTAATATTTATTAACTAAAACAAAATCAATAATCATACCAATTTTTAAAACTATAGTAAAAAGAGCAGTGTGCCCATTTGTCACTAAAAAACAAAATGTTATTATTAAAAACACAATAATTATATTGTCTTTTAATCTAATGCATTAAAATCAACTGGATTAATGGCTAATATTGATTCATACGGTATTGTTTTATTATTTATTCCCTATATATATATATATATATATATATTATATATATATATATATATGGTAGAGTTAGATAGAAAACCCTAAAAATTTGAGAAAACTTTAGAAAACCCGACCTCCCGACATTTTTTTTTAAAAAATAACACGTGATATACATGTTTTTAAGAGTTTTGAGCCAAAAAAAAAACAAAAAAGCTCCGAGTGGATATTTAAAGAAAATAAACAAAATTCAGCAACTTTTGTCTAACGCATGTTAGTGATGAAAGTTGCTGAACTTGTTTATTAGTTTTTTTTAAATATCCACTCGGCGCTTTTTTGATTTTTTTGGCTCAAAATTCTTAAAAACATGTATATTACATGTGTTATTTTTTTCAAAAAAAAATGTCGGGAGGTTAGGTTTTCTAGGGTTTTCTATAAAATATATATATATATATGTTTTAAGGTAGGATGGTTCTAGTTTTCATAATCCGCCAAAGTATCAAATACGCATATTTTTCACGTGGAATGGTTGTAAAGTTTTTTTGTATTCTATTTGTGCGTTGTCTGTATCATGATAGTGAATATGATAATTTATTCAACGAAAATCCACCGAATTATCAATTTCAATACCTAATTTTCTAGAAAAAAACATATGTTTTAAGGTAGGATGGTTCTAGTTTTCATATTCCGCCAAAGTATCAAATACGCATGTTTTTCACGTGGAATGGTTGTAAAGTTTTTTTGTATTCTATTTGTGCGTTGTCTGTATCATGATTGTGAATATGATAAATTATTCAGCGAAAATCCACCGAATTATCAATTTCAATACCTAATTTTCTAAAAAAACCAAGCATTTTTGTAGTTCCAGTAATATAAAATGATAAGAGATATGTCTATCTCATGCTAGCTTGACATAGGGTGTAAACGATCCAGAATAAACCCGGGCCTGATTCAGCTTGAGCTTGGTTTGTTCTCTTTTTATGAAGTTTGAGATTGAGTCCAGTTTAGCTCAAGTGTACTTATTTGAGTTGGAGCAGGAGCTCGGCTCACGAGTAAAACCCAAAAATCAAGCTATTTTGAGAATAATCTCAGACGAGCTGGCTCGAGTTCGCTTAAATACCGCATAAACGAGCCAAAGCTCGACATGAGCTCAACCTTACCAACGTTATTAGTTTAAATCATGTGGGCCTACGTTGAAAATGAATTGGGCTTTTTGGAATTATGGTATAATCATCATTATATTATATTATGTTATATATATATATATATATATATATATATATATATATATATATATATATATATTTGAGCTCGATAGCCTAAACGGGTTATATTTTAGACTCGAGCTCGAACTCGTTTAGGCTCGCCTCGTTCGAGCTTTTAACTAAACCAATCCCACGTAGCCCTTGAGCCTCCAACTTGTACATCACGTCAATGAGGGATCTTAGATACTCTTGCGTCAGAAAAAAAGTAAAATAAATTAATCAGTTAACATAAATTAAAAAAATATATATAAATTTTAATTTTTATTAGGTAATTTAAAACTTAAATTTCGTGAAATAAAATTAAAAAATATCTATAAAACATCCATCAAGTTTAAACTACGTAATAATATTTTTTGAAAATATTTAGAAACTTAATTTTCATAAAATAATTTAAAACTCGAAATTACTAAAACTAACTTTTTGCAAACTTAAAATTAGTAAAACTTCACTTTTTCAATAACATAAAAAACTTAATATTAAAAATTATTTTTTAACAACAATTAAAAAGTATAACTTAAGGAAAACATATTGCACAATATAGCCTTTATGCTACACCAAAATTAACATTATACATTTCCCTTTGAAACTCGCCAAAAACAACTTTTAACTTCATATTTTGATATAAGGCCACCCGGGGTGTCATGTTATGAAGCCACCATCATGCGTGAAGTAGCGTGATACACCGCCGCTGGCAAATTTGAAAACGAGTGAATCGTATAACTCGTGGCCACTGTGACGCGTGAAGGTTTGAAATTTGGAACGTTATCTAACCGTTTTTTACCGTTGAAACAAGATTTTTTTTATAAAAAAATTACCATCTCATTTATATATACACACACTCTACATTCTTTCAACCCACAAAAAAAATACAATCTTTTAACCCACAAAAATACATCTCTACACTCTACCTTCTAATTTTAGAAATGGAATTTCCAACCGATTCGTTTCCGCTAGAAACCGATAGCACTTCGTCTTCCGACAATGACACGCTTGAATTTTTCGAGAAGGCGTATGACGAACTTGAAGGTTTGAGCCGCCCAAGGAAGAAAATTGTGGATCGTGATCGTATAGATGCCAACGAAGTGCTAATGAAGGATTATTTTGTGGAGAATCCAGTCTACAATGCCGAAACGTTTAGAGATCGGTTTCGTTTACCAAAAGATTTATTTTTAAAGATCGTAGGAGACATCGAAACAAGCAAAGAATGGTTTCAAGAACGTTACGATGGGAGGGCCAAACGAAGTTTCACGCTGATACAAAAATGCACATCCGCCATTCGCCAACTAGTGACATGTAACCCTCCCAATCAATTTGATGAATACTTAGCTATGTCGGACAGAACTTCACGTGAATGTTTGCAATTCTTCTGTAACGCGATCAGTAAATTGTATGCCAAGGAGTTTCAATGTAAACCGACAAGACACGACATCTTTACGCCGCGCATGAGGCTAGATGGCATTTTCCAGGGATGCTCGGTAGTATCCTTTGTACACATATGGAATGGAGAAATTGTCCAAGAGAGTTGCGAGGAGTGTATGTTAGGGGTGAAGTCAAAAGACAAACCATCATACTTGAAGCGGTGACGTCGAATGATTTATGGTTTTGGCATTCATATTTTGGTGTTCCTGGTTCAAACAATGACATCATTGTTTTGTACACATCGTCGTTGTTTCAAAACGTAACAGATGATACCGCACCCTTCTATCCATTTTTTGTTAATGGAATATATTAAAGATGAGGCTATCTTCTTGTGGATGGTATCTACCCATCATGTTCTGGTTTTGTGAAGGCTCCTTCATTTCCTGTCGAGGTTAAAGAAAAGACGTTCAAGAAGTTGCAAGAATCAGCAAGAAAAGATGTTGAGAGGACTTTTGGTGTTTTAAAGGGTAGATGGGGGATACTAAACCGATAGGTTCGTGTGATGAATAAAAAAAATCCGTATCATAGTATATGCATGAATCATATTGCACAATATGCTAATAAAAGATGATGGACGTGCAATATCTCCAGATTGGGTGCCGGATCTTCCCACTCAAGCTCAAGACTTGCGCAATGAAGATATTCACTTCGGTTGAGATATGATTTAGTTGAACTTGTAGCTTCTTTAGGTTTGGAATCCGGAAGAAGAGTAGGTTTGGAATTTAGTTGAACTTTTTATTTTTATATGTTTATTTTTAAGTTGTAACCTAAAATCTGTCTAGAGATTTGTTTTTTATTTAAATGAAATTTATAATTTATTGTTTTATTGTTAATTTATAATTTAAAAAAACATCACTAGTGATGGGCACCCAAAGTAAAATCCATCATCGGTGATGGAATAAAGCTCGATGATGTGATAATGTGACGGAACTTGATTGGATATTGTGAGTGATGGAATTCCATCACTAGTGAAGCGTCCCTACCCTCCTAAGGGTCAACCTTTAACACAAATGTTGTCTAGTTTCTTGGTTAAGTTACCCGCTGATATAGTTGCAAGATTTCCCATTAATAATGCCCACCTTCTCCCCAGGAATTGCACTAATAATTTGGAAAAAAGATTGTAAATTACTCAAATTTGTCTTCCGAAATCTGTGGTTTGCTTATTCATTAAATAATAGTGTTGAACCTCAGTCTTTTAGTCTTTTAGTGAGCTCATCTCTACTTCTAACCAGGCCAATGCAATGAATGAGAAATTTGCACTACATAGGAACAATAAATGGGAGCTTGTAAATCTACCACCAAGTTGTAAACTTATAGGTTGAAAGCGGATCTAATATAATAAAATAAAAATCAATGTGATACATAGAAAGATGTAAGGCTAGAATTGTAGCTAAAGGTTATAGTCAAAGAAAATGGTGGGATTTGATGAAACTCACTTGTAGTAAAGATGGTGACTCAGTGGTGTATTATTAGTTTGGTTGTAAAAAAACAATAGACCTATCTACCGGATATAAATAATGCATATTTATATGGTAAATCGAATGAAAATGTATATATGTGTTTACTATTATTCCAAGGATGAAGCAAAGTGTGTAAGTTGCTTAATCCTTTGTATGGTTCTAATACCATCAGGACATATACCGTTATTGTTACCCAAAATCGGAAGTATGAGAAACTAGTAAATTTTCTCGTGCGTTGCTCGGGTTCCAAAGGTAAAGCAACTCGAATTTATACCGTCCAATGAAAACCTATTATATTTGACCCAACTTCTTTCTGAACAAAAGTTACGCCAAAACGTAGAAAAACTAAAAATGTACATAAAAATAAGCACGAAGACGTATTATATTTGATCCAACTTAATTGCGAAAGAAATTTACGTTGAAACGTTAACCAACTTGAACCTATACCCAATATACATAAAAAATAAGAACGTAAGAAAATTAAGTTTTTTGAAGTTAAAGAAAAGTATGCCGCGTTGCGGCAAAATCAAAACGTAAAGTAACTTAAATTTTTATCATATAATGAATTTATTTCAAAATGTAAATCAAATAAAAACGTATATAAAATAACCCAAAAACGTATTATATTTGGGCCTGCCCATTACCAAAAACGAAATTACATTAAAACGTAAATCAACCTGAATTTTTACCGATACGTAAAAAAATATAAGCACGTAAAAATTGATTACAAAATTAAAGGGTTATAAGCACGTACAACAAAAAAACGCCGAGTTGATATTTAAAAAATATAAACAAAATTCAGCAACTTTTGTCTAACACATGTTAGAGATGGAAGTTGCTGAACTTGTTTATTATTTTTTTTAAACATCTACTCGGCGCTTTTTTTGATTTTTTTGGCTCAAAACTCTTAAATACATGTATATTACATGTGTTATTTTTTTCAAAAAAAAATGTCAGAAGGTTGGGTTTTCTAGGAGTTTCTCAATTTTTTAGGGTTTTCTATATAACCTTATACTATATATATATATATATATGTTTTAAGGTAGGATGGTTCTAGTTTTCATATTCCGCCAAAGTATCAAATACGCATGTTTTTCACGTGGAATGGTTGTAAAGTTTTTTTTGTATTCTATTTGTGCGTTGTCTGTATCATGATAGTGAATATGATAATTTATTCAGCGAAAATCCACCGAATTATCAATTTCAATACCTAATTTTCTAAAAAAAACAAGCATTTTTGTAGTTCCAGTAATATAAAATGATAAGAGATATGTCTATCTCATGCTAGCTTGACATAGGGTGTAAACGATCCCGAATAAACCCGGGCCTGATTCAGCTTGAGCTTGGTTTGTTCTCTTTTTATGAAGTTTGAGATTGAGCCCAGTTTAGCTCAAGTCTACTTATTTGAGTTGGAGCACGAGCTCCGCTCACGAGTAAAACCCAAAAGTCAAGCTATTTTGAGAACAATATCAGACGAGCTGGTTCGAGTTCGCTTCAATACCACATAAACGAGCCAAAGCTCGACATGAGCTCAACCTTACCAACGTTATTAGTTTAAATCATGTGGGACTACGTTGAAAATGAATTGGGCCTTTTGGAATTATGTTATAATCATCATTATATTATATTATGTTATATATATATATATATATATATATATATATATATATATATATATATTGAGCTTGTTAGCCTAAATGGGTTATATTTTAGACTCGAGCTCGAACTCGTTTAGGCTCGCCTCATTCGAGCGTTTAACTAAACCAATCCCACGTAGCCCTTGAGCCTCCAACTTGTACATCACGTCAATGAGGGATCTTAGATACTCTTGCGTCAGAAAAAAAGTAAAATAAATTAATCAGTTAACATAAATTAAAAAAATATATATAAATTTTAATCTTTATTAGGTAATTTAAAACTTAAATTTCGTGAAATAAAATTAAAAAATATCTATAAAACATCTATCAAGTTTAAACTACGTAATAATATTTTTTGAAAATATTTAGAAACTTAATTTTCATAAAATAATTTAAAACTCGAAATTACTAAAACTAACTTTTTGCAAACTTAAAATTAGTAAAACTTCACTTTTTCAATAACATAAAAAACTTAATTTTAAAAATTATTTTTTAACAACAATTAAAAAGTATAACTTAAGGAAAACATATTGCACAATATAGCCTTTATGCTACACCAAAATTAACATTATACATTTCCCTTTGAAACTCGCCAAAAAACAACTTTTAACTTCATATTTTGATATAAGGCCACCCGGGGTGTCATGTTATGAAGCCACCATCATGCGTGAAGTAGCGTGATACACCGCCGTTGGCAAATTTGAAAACGAGTGAATCGTATAACTCGTGGCCACTATGACGCGTGAAGGTTTGAAATTTGGAACGTTATCTAACCGTTTTTTACCGTTGAAACAAGATTTTTTTTATAAAAAAATTACCATCTCATCTATATATACACACACTCTACATTCTTTCAACCCACAAAAAAAATACAATCTTTTAACCCACAAAAATACATCTCTACACTCTACCTTCTAATTTTAGAAATGGAATTTCCAACCGATTCGTTTCCGCTAGAAACCGATAGCACTTCGTCTTCCGAAAATGACACGCTTGAATTTTTCGAGAAGGCCTATGACGAACTTGAAGGTTTGAGTCGCCCAAGGAAGAAAATGGTGGATCGTGATCGTATAGATGCCAACGAAGTGCTAATGAAGGATTATTTTGTGGAGAATCCAGCCTACAATGCCGAAACGTTTAGAAATCGGTTTCGTTTACCAAAATATTTTTAAAGATCGTAGGAGACATCGAAGCAAGCAAAGAATGGTTTCAAGAACGTTACGATGGGAGGGCCAAACGAAGTTTCACGCTGATACAAAAATGCACATCCGCCATTCGCCAACTAGTGACATGTAACCCTCCCGATCAATTTGATGAATACTTAGCTATGTCGGACAGAACTTCACGTGAATGTTTGCAATTCTTCTGTAACGTGATCAGTAAATTGTATGCCAAAGAGTTTCAATGTAAACCGACAAGACACGACATCTTTACGCCGTGCATGAGGCTAGATGGCATTTTCCAGGGATGCTCGGTAGTATCGTTTGTACACATATGGAATGGAGAAATTGTCCAAGAGAGTTGCGAGGAGTGTATGTTAGGGGTGAAGTCAAAAGACCAACCATCATACTTGAAGCGGTGACGTCGAATGATTTATGGTTTTGGCATTCATATTTTGGTGTTCCTGGTTCAAACAATGACATCATTGTTTTGTACACATCGTCGTTGTTTCAAAACGTAACAGATGATACCGCACCCTTCTATCCATTTTTTTGTTAATGGAAGATATTAAAGATGAGGCTATCTTCTTGTGGATGGTATCTACCCATCATGTTCTGGTTTTGTGAAAGCTCCTTCATTTCCTGTCGAGATTAAAGAAAAGACGTTCAAGAAGTTGCAAGAATCAGCAAGAAAAGATGTTGAGAGGACTTTTGGTGTTTTAAAGGGTAGATGGGGGATACTAAACCGATAGGTTCGTGCGATGAATAAAAAAATCCGTATCATAGTATATGCATGCATCATATTACACATTCAATAATCTGAACTTGATTGTTTATGCTTATTAGATGATTAACTCGGTAATATACGACATTACCTTGTTATTATAGGTTGATTGGTTAATGTTTTTGTATTACATTTATACTAAATACATGATTAGATTAGACCTGAAATATTAGACATTCCGTGAAATATTATGTATTATATATTTTTATTAAAGTTATGGTTAGTATGTAATACGTAATCACTTGGTGGGTACTATAATGAATTCACGTAATAGGTATTCAAAACCACATAATCATGTAATAATACACATTCAGCTATTGTTACGTAATACGTGCTGATACATAATCATGTAAAGTTACACTTGTTTAAAGAATGAAATGCATATAATGTAATTACGTATTGGTACATATAACGTTTTAGCTTGTAAATAAAACAATAAAAATTTAAAAACTATAACAATATTCTGCTCCAATTAAAAAGAGAGTGAAATACTTGTTAACACGATTTAATTTTTTCTATAAATATTATTGTATGAAAAAAATATAGACTTTTAAAAATTATGGAGGAAGTTAGTTTATAAGTCGCCAATTTTGGATATTCTTATTTTCCTTTTTCCTCACTTGTTTCCCTTATTTGTTTGTGTTACGTGAATTCTACATTTATGAACCACCTAATCTTAAACATTAGATTTCTTGATCAAAGGCCAATATTTTCTTCTATACTTCTCACAATAAAAACATTCTTGTACATGATACTTTCCTTGTATGATGGTAATGTCATGATATTAATTCATTAATTTTTTTTAAATGACAACATTTGTTTCTACTCTGTTACACTATTAATTCTAAATTAATTTTATTTGCCCAAATTTTTAGGACTCTACCTTTTAAAAGTATAAGCCTCTATCAATTGGGCTAACCTTATATTAGCATTAATTCATTATTTTTTTTATATTATTATTTTTAGAACGGCCAGAATTTGGCACTTTCTATATATCATTATTCGTTAAAATTCTACCTCTAAAAAATATGGTAACGTTGTCAACAGCCGAAAACCAATAAAACTACCCTCTCATAAGAATCAAAACCAGCCAAATTAAAACACATTATTGCCTCCATTCATTTTACAAAATCAATTTTTGATTTTTTTTCTCACAAGAAAAAAAAAAATACAAATTCCGTCATTCGATTCTCCGCATACACTTTCTTCCCCTTAAAATAGTTGATCTATATTAGTTCCCCAATTATGTGGCAACTAAAGAGTAGTAGAACGTATTATTATATTAACCGATTCATGCATAAGGGTGTAAGAGGTGCATGTCCAAAGAGATTAGATAAACTTTCTCTCACCCAATTGTATTATGCCATGTCATTTCTTACCTAATGCCCAAAAAACACAAAGGGTGCATGCCTAAATTGAGATTACGCAAACTAATTTAAAAAAAAAAGATGATTGGTTGAAAAGAACTGGGCCCCACCACTTACCCTCACCCTCACCTTTGCCGCAAGCGGCAACTTCTCCCTGAATTACCTTCTCCCGATCGGCAAAAGTGGTGTGGCGGTGGGCTTGCCGAATGCTTTTGCCGAGACCACCCGTACACCCTAAGAAAGATCAACCTCGTTTAGAAGAGAAGGGTCGTAAAGTACTAGAACAATACCCGACTCAAGCTTCATTACTTGTATTTTCCCCCTTTGTCCAACCTAAATTAAGTCGATGGGGTTACAGTTCTTTTTTTAACTTTTTTTTTGAGATATTCATAATAAAACATAGACGATTACAGACTAATGGCAGGTAGACGAGCAACAAGTTGCCACAGCCCCATTCTGAATAGCAAACCCTACCTGCGCAGTGTTACTACTTACCACCTACTGAACCCGCTTGAGGAAATGCACCGCGTCAGGGGCGAGAGCGCCAAAGGTATTGAAAGCGAACGAGACGAACACGTGCTGATTCTCGATGCAAGCTTTTTTCGTGCTTAGCTACTTTGCCCGCCTCCGCTTAGTTATTGTAACAACCCGATTTTTCGGATTGTTATCCGAATTCTGTTATTACCGTTATTTCCGTATATTTTGTTTCTAAACCCGTTTTTTAATCTGGGATTAATTATAATGGTTTTAAATTATTTTGAAAAACGTATATTACATCGCTTATTTATCGCATTTAAATCGTTTATACTCGCAACTCTCAACGCAAACTCGAATCGCGACTAATTATGTTACATTATGTTACTTATGTGTTATGTGTGATTATGATTTATGGTTATACTCGCTATCGCAACGCTCTCACTCGCACAAATCGCTAAATCGCATTAAATTATTATTTCAAAACGCTTAACACCTTGCTAAAACATTTAACAAAACTATCTAATATGAATCGAATCGCCAAACGAGCACCTAACGAACAAATAACAAACAAAACTTGCCACTAGGCCAAGTTCGGCCGAAGTTGGGCACCCCAACTTCGCCTGAAGTTGGCCAGGCCAGCAGAACAAGCAAGTTCGCTCGAACTTGCACAAGTTCAAGCAAAACTGGCCAAGTTCGCCCGAACTTGTGCCAAGTTCGCCCGAACTTGTGCCAAGTTCGCCCGAACTTGATAGATGCCACTCTCATTTCTCCTCACCTATAAATACCCAACTCCTCATTCATCCAACCTTTGCTGCTAACTTCGCCCCAGAGCTCCCGAAACCTTATTTCTCTATTTTCCAAGTAAAGAATCAACCCGTTTTATGCAAACCACAACGTTTTCACTACGATTTTTCACAAGGTTTAATCTTCATCTTTTTCTACAAAACTTCTTCTTTTCACTTGGATCTACAGTAAACGAGTGTATTTGGGCTTAGCTTTGGCTTCCCAAGCTAGAAATCTTAATGATTTCGACTCACCAAGTGTTAGATCTGAGAAAAACCTTTTTAAACATTGATTTTTACACAAAATACGGACTAAGTGACGTATGTTTCGTTCACTATGAAGTAGAACGAGGCGTTGTCAAGCAAGATCTCAGATCCGGAAGCACAAGGACGATATCGTCACCTTGCATGAACTGGACTAACCCGTACGAACCGACAAGTTCGCCCGGATTAGCACGAGTTCCTGTAAAGTGGCTAAAACTCGCTACAAAAAGACCTCTCCAGCCTATGTTTTGCTCAGTAGCTCAAGGTTGGAGGGATTACTCGATTTCCTCAGCAAACGACGCGAAAACGCAAGATTTTTGGGCCAAAACGGACAAGTTCACTCCAAAAAGATCAAGTTCCCTCGAAGTTGTCACCAGATTGGTGACCAACTTCGCCCGAACTTGTACAATCTCCATGAAACCAGTCAAGTTTGCCCGAACTTGTACAATCTTTAAAGAAGCCAGTTAAGTTCGCCCGAACTTGTACAATCTTTAAGGAAGCCAGTTAAGTTCGCTCGAACTTGTACCTATTTCTGAAGAAAAGGTACCAAGTTCGCCCGAACTTGTATATTCCAGAGAATCTCAGTACCAGTTCGACCGAACTTGTCCACTGTTCCTTCACACGTTGACCGTTTCAGCACTTCGGAAGACTGATGCACTTATGTTCGCTTACAGGCTGACCCGACGCTCCCTTCAAATCCACAGCAGTTCGTGTTTCTTCGTTGAGCACCGACTGTGAGTATACTTGAACCTTTTTTTTCGCTTTAACGCACTTTTGGGTGTTGCATACGTCTCTCTATCAAAACACGCTACACACAACGCTAAACTCTTTTAAACGCTAACCGCTCTCGCATGTATTACGTGAATCGCTGAATGTTTGTTTGCTATGTGTGAATAATGAGGACTTGTAGACCACCCTTAGCAACGATAATACTATAGTTTGGACTCAGCACCCATTTGGTTTGGTGGTTGTTAAGGCTCGCAAATTTACTTTATGTGCGTGTTCACTATTGTGAACACGTATCGCGCATACTCACATCGCAGTCGTGTGGTTAGCATGTATCATTATTGTTAGCTTATTTAGATTCACTTTCTCTACGTATACATGTTGGTTATGCGTAATCGCTTTATCACTATTATTATGCTATTAAACCTATATGCTCACCTTTACTTTATTGTATTGACTTGTATTTTAACGTATGTAACAGGTTGAGGATGTTATCGCTACAAAATCGGACTTAGGGTTGCTTTAGAAACTTGTAATAAAATTTGTTATCAACTTTATGAATTGTTTGAGAATATTTGAATTTGTAATGATTATGGAATGATTATATGTTGATTGTATGGGAAATTGACATTTAAATATTGTCATTTAAAATAGTCGTTATGGATTCTCTCGAACAATCTGAACCGCTTAATGCCGCGCCCCGATGATTCCGCCATCGGTTGGGGTGTGACAGATTGGTATCAGAGCCATAACTATAGGGAATTAGTTAGAATTTCCATGTTCAACCTAGTCTATAGTTTAAGTACCCAAATTGATCGATCTTTGACTTAAATGCTTAAACTACTTGCCATAAATGCTTACATGCCTTTCCTAAGGCTAACACAATTTACACACTTGAAAACGCTCGTATAACACAAACGAGTGATTATGTCAGGATTAGGTGTCAAAACCAAGAACTCCCGATAAG
>CAMTDV010000448.1:0-45370 GCA_947069175.1 Scalesia atractyloides
GTTATATGTCCTGTTAAACAAAGTTTGAAAAGAGGATCATGATATTTATTTTCTAATTTTAGCAGCAATTATTTAATACTAACCATTAATTATACTAACTATTAATTAAATGTTATTAAATTTTGATGGAGTGAACATTGTTTTCCTTTAAATGCATTTCAAAATTGTAATCATTTTTATACTAACTGTTAAATGTTATTAAATTTTGATGGAGTGAACATTGTTTTCTTTTAATGCTATTTTTTTATTTTAATCGTCTTTTAACTCATTTGCGTCAACCTTTTATCATAACTGTATACGCATGTGTGGCTTTTTTTCTTAACGTTCAGGTATAAAAATGGTTAAAAACGGAGCTAAATTCAAGGCAATATAATTTTGGGTATCGTTGCGAGTGTTAGTAGGAAGAACTAAACCGATACGGACATTGGTATTGTCAGAACCCGTAACAATGTTCGTTTTTATAGTTTTTGATTGATGTAAAATGCTTGTATATATTCTTTTGGGCATATGGTGACTTAATTTATTTGGTTTTATTTTTCGATTGTTATACCAAGTACCAATACCATATCAATACCATAACTACCCTTGCGGCTTGCTAAAAATCGACCTACCGCGAAGCACGGGTAATTACCCGCAACTTTATATTAAATAAAAAAACCAACAAGTAACTAGAAAAACTACAAATTTTGTGAAACATAGGAAAAAAATGAACTTTTAGTGACCAAGACAAATTAAGAAAAACAGCTTAAAGGATAACAACTCCAACTTGTTGGCCACACTATATTCTTGAATTTCCATATATCATTACACCACGTTTTTTCCTCTTGTTTCTCTTTTTTTAACAAAAACCGCCATTGCAGCACAATGAATATATTTTTTTCTTTTTCTGTATTAAATACGCTTAAAGCTTTAAGGTCATGTTTTCAATTTATTTTTCTTTATTGAATATGTTTTAATTATTTATCCTCAAGGACATTAATCTGTCTGTACTGAATATGCTCATTTTGCTCGGAAAACATATTACTTTTTATCTTTATTGAGTCTGTTAAGTTTTTGCTCATAAACATTTTGGCTTTTTCTTGGTTTAGTATGATATTTTTT
Organism: Scalesia atractyloides; assembly: GCA_947069175.1. Lineage (NCBI taxonomy): Eukaryota > Viridiplantae > Streptophyta > Magnoliopsida > Asterales > Asteraceae > Scalesia > Scalesia atractyloides. Next base: position 1,102 of record CAMTDV010000448.1, read on the forward strand.
TAATTCAAAATAGATACTTTCTCCTAACATTTCGTTGATTGGTATATTTTTATGGTGTTCATAGACTCTTTAACATGTGTTTAATCCATTTGTTGTTTATGTGAACCATTGTATATTAGGGTGTTCAGAATTTGTTTCGATTTTGATTATAAGAATTCGTATTCGATTCAATTCGAGTCAAGTAAATTGAATATGCATTTATAATTTCAAATTCGATTCGTCGAATAAAAATTAAACATTTTATTTATTAATTTTATATATAATACATATATAACTTTTATTGGGCTATAATATAAATTATTTTCAAAATTTATTCCAAATATTAATATTAACCATTACCAAACCCACTACATGGCCATAACTAAAACTTAAGTAGCAAATCTTTTAATAGGTTTCTAACCCTAAAAATATTAACTTGTAGTGATTATTCCCCGAATGTTAGACTTATGGTACTTTATTTGCAACTTTTTAATGTGCTTTATGGCTGCTTTAAAATTTGGGTTTCATTTTAATAGTTTTTTACATGTTTTAAATGAAACTGAATCAAATCGAATTTATTCGAATTCAATTAGAATTGGAATTTTTTATCGAATACAAATTGGGTTCTTTTATTCGAATACAAATTCGAATCGAATTGAGTAGGTTTTAATCGAATCGAATTCAAAGAAACATAAATATTATTGGAATAATTCGATTCGTATAATTCGAAAATTGGATATTGGGTTCGATGAACACCCCTAATTGTATGCATTTCTTGTTAACGTGACGCGACCCCGCACAACAAATGTCTAGGACATCTAAAAGAAACATGGTGACACCACTAAAAACGCTTCTGGGTCGCCTCTAGATACCTTCTGATTAGTATGTATATCTTGCAAAAAAAAATTTAATAAGTTGAAGAATTCTAATTTCACTCGGGCAACTCCAAGAGAGGCCGATGAAAGAGCCCACCTCGGATGAGATTATATAATAATAAAATTAACCATGGTGACAAGAGTAAGAGGTGAGAACTGGTAAGTGTAAGTGTAGGTCTTGTGTTCGGCGAGGTGTTATGATTTTGTGGTCCAATTTGGGTTGTGTTTGGCCACTGACGAGCTAGTCAACAAATCGGAGGTGGTGACTGGTTGGTGATAAACCATCGTGTTAGGTCGTCACGGTGGTGAACCCGATGAATCTTTCCAACAAGAAAGAGGCTATAGGCAAAAAAAATGTGGTCTATTAGCAATTTATCATGGGTTCAATGGACCAATACTTTTTACCATGCTTATCTCTAATAGAGATATGATACGTTACAATAATATTATTAATTTAGTAAAATAATGATTGACGGTTATCATCTTTTGTAAACACTAGAAAAAATATGTTTTCTTTTTCAGTTTTTATTGTATTAATAATATAATTACTTCTTATCTTATTTTTCTTTTATAAACAGCTTTAAAAAAAAACAAAATAGTCGTTGCAACATACTTATTTGTGTTTGTGCTTTGATATAAATTTACTCAAAATCAAGTTAAGTATATGGGACAAGTGATCGAAGCACAAACGTGTACACATTATCAAAGTTGTCTTGTGTTTAGTTATGTTATATAGTGACGTTGTTTACCCTTTTGTTATTTTAATAATATAAAATAATGTTTTATAAAATTCCGAATATACCTGTATTTTTTTAGGATTTTTGATAAATGTAAAATACGTGTCAATATCCTTTTGGCATATCTGGTTCGGTTGCTATACATCCTTTTAGTTTTGTAGGTCGGAAGAAACTCAAAATAACCGGCATTATTACATGTTTGAGCGTTCTTTATTACGTTTTTAGGCGTTCTTTCCTTGTCCCGTCTTTGAGCATTCTTTATGTTTTTTAGCGTCCTTTCCTTGTCCTGTCTTTGAGTAATCTTTATTATGTTTTTGAGCATTCTTTCCGTGTCCCTTCTTAGGCGGTCCCTTTCCACGACGCTTCAACATTTCAAGTTTAATAAACGCCTTCAGTGAAATAAGAAGTTTTAATTTAACACTTGACTGCATTTATATTATTTGTAAACTTGAGAAGTAAACATGATATAAATTGCCAAACAGACTCCTAAGGATATTTTCCTAAACGTTGGAACTTCTTCAACCCAATTAATTAATAAATCAATTTAAACGTTATGCTTTATTTTAACAGGTCAAATGAATAAAAAGAGAAAAAATAAAACGGGTCAAAGTCACATGGATAATGAATTGCTTAACTTTTTAAATCCTTGTATTAAAATTAAAAGATTATTATTTTTGTAAAACATAGGTTTTGTGAACATATATAACGCATTTACTATTTATAAACTTTAGAAAAGAACAATATACTATAGGTGGGTTACTCTGGTTTGAACGGTTTTGACTTGCATTGAAAATCACTTGTTTTGACTAAAATCATTTGACTCGTTACCCAAATGCCATTTTACCAACTTTAGTTCTCCATTTTCAAATTGTGATTCCCCAATTTTATATTCACATTGAGTAAACGGGACCTACTTCTACACAACACAAATCGAACCACCAAATGAATATATTATGAGTACAATATTAACCGAATCAAAATAATCATGACAAAAATATCCCCGATTGACCCATTGATAAGTAAATTGGTCGATATTTCTACTTTTACATGTGTGCATGTGTATATATAAATTAAAGTTCAGTCTAGAGAGAGAGGGTGAGAAAGGAGGAGGTAAGCTTACTCTTGTTCTTTGCGTGCGACAACCATAGGGTCCTCTTTTTGGATGTCATCCGGATTCCATGACGCAACTTTTTCTCCGATCAACTTCTTGCGTAAAATCTTGTGGGCTGATCTTTGACCAGTTGGATTAAGCACATGACCAAATATTCGTGCCCTTGCTTCTGTCACCCCTCTAACAGCTGCTTGAACCAACAAACTTCTTAACCTTGATGAGCTCATCTTTTGAATCTCTAATACAACAAGATCTCAACATTTAGTACATTTTAACTAGATGGTAATATTTTGACAAACTTCATCTCAAATTTACCTATTTGCAGTCTAATTATTGCAAATCGATTATAGATTTGACTTAGTAAAATGTCACAACCAAGTTTCTACGCTGCCACTAAAGTTACTCAAAACTTTTTCCTAACTCCAAAAACCACTTAAGTTTTAGTTTTTTTTTTCAATTCTTGTGAAATCTTTGGAAAATGGTTAAAAATAAGTGACATAAGCAGTGGCGGATCTAGTCAAAAAATTTAAGGGTATCCCATTTTTTTAAGAATCACGGGTATCCTTTGTAAAATAAGAAAAAAAAATCCATTGCGTAGATGAGGCGGAGTTGAATGGCATTTTTACACTATGGAGACTGAGTTAAGAGGTAGCCTGTGCTACCCTTGCTTGTACACTACCTCCGCCCGCCCCTGCATAAAAGGAACACCTATGCAACTTGGTCTCTGTTTGACGATCATAACTATGATAGACATGGTTGTAAAACAAGGTTTCCAAGGCCGACTACTCCCCGTAGCCACAAGGTTGGCTGCCGAGACGACTTTCTTCGACTCCGCCTAATTACTCGGAGATGGTCAAACGCAGTCAATCTAAGCCAGAATCGAATCTAGTAGGTCAACTCGAGCCTAGTTTTGACTTAAATAATAATAAAACATAATTTCTATGCCTATCAGATTAAATATCATTTTCACGGATTTTGTTATAAATATTAGTAATTTTATGTTATTTGACATATATTTAATCTCCAAAAGTAATTTATTTACGATTTAAAATGTCCGAGTATTCCACGTGTACTCTCTGCCTAGATCGAGTACTCTCAACTCCCCGATCGATCGACTAGGGAGCGGCAAGCGACTTTGCAATCATGATGATAGAAACGGAATTTGTTTGTGATCTTTTTGAAAATAGTTAAACAAGACAAAAAAAATAATTTGGCATGTTATTGATCAACCTCATTTAATATTTCACAACAGAAACAATGGCTTCTTTCGATGGGTTTCTCAAGAAAAGAAAATACGAATAAGGATTCAGAAAATTACATGATTCGTGATGCGAAACAGATGACATTGCAGGGAGTTATGAACAATCCAATTTTGCGATGATGGTTTCAAGACATTATTATTATATAGGTTTGGGGAGGCGGTTACCAATATTCGGAAACTCTCTATAGTTTGGACTTAAAATGGAAAGCTTTTGACTGCTAATTTCATGCGTTATATGATCGCTATTAAGATCTTTATTTAGCAAAAGTGTGGTTGATTTGCTGATAAAATGTATTGATGGCGGTTACCGGATTTAGCGCCGGAAAACAAAAACGTACGGCCGGCAGGGAGAAGAAAGAATTTCTAAGACTTTTATTTTAATTCGCGTAGAACACCGTTGCCGGTCCTTGTGACCACGCGTGCTAGTGATCACACGTTGTGGTGACCACGCGTTGAAATGTGTTCAATGTTACCGTTGAGGTTACCGTTGGGGGTGTTTAAAAAAATAAAAAAAAATTAAACTCTATATATATATACCATCCACACAAATACATATTTCACCCACACAAATACATAATTTTATACCACTTTCTTGCCTAAAATGAAATTTCCAACCGATTGGTTTCCGCTAGACGCCCGTAGCTTTTTGTCTACCGACGATGACACACATGATATTTTCGCGAAGGCGCATAACGAACTTGAAGGTTTGAGCCACCCAAAGAAGAAAATGGTGGATCGTGATCGTATACATGCCAACGAAGTGTTTATGAAGGATTATTTTTTGGGGAATCCGGTCTACGATGCCGAAATGTTTACCGACATATTTATTTTTAAAGATTGTAGCAACATAGGTTTGTGCATGATCCTAACTCACATGCATTTTGTAAGATGGCGTGAGAGGTGCTTTGCAACGAGTGGTCCACGTGTCAGGCCAGTATTGGGCCACACTTTTTTCTAGGGGTGTTCATCGAATCGAATATTAAATTTTCGAATTATTCAAATTAAATTATTCGAATAATTTTTATTTTTCCTTGAATTCAAATTCAATTCGTATTCGATTAAAACCTACTGAATTCGATTCGAATAAAAAACTCAATTCGTATTCAATTAAAAATTCGAATCGAATTCGTATAAATTCGATTTGATTCAAATTATTTTAAAAAATCTAAAAAACTATCAAATTGAAACATAAATTTTAAAGTAGGCATAAAGCACCATATCACATTAAGTTCCAAATAAAGTACCATAAGTCTAACATTCAAAACCAGAAGTCGAGAATAACCACTCCACAATACAAGTTAATACTTTTAGGGTTATAAATCTATTGATAGATTTGCTACTTAGGTTTTAGTTATGAGCCATGTAGTAATTAATTTTAATACTTGGAATAAATTTTGAAAAGAGTTTATAGTATAGCCCGATAAAAGTTATATATATATATAAATAATAAATAAAATGTATATATTTTTTTCGAATTTCGTATCGAATCGAATTTGAAATTATAAATTCATATTCGATTTACTTGACTCGAATTGAATCGAATTCGAATTCGAATTCTTATAATCGAAAAAAATTCTTGATAATCGAATCGAAAATTTCAATTTTTTCGAATTTGAAAGGAATTCTGAATAACCCTTTAGCTGGCACGTCATCCTTAGAAACCCTAATTTCATCCACAACCCAACAAATATCCTTACTCTTCTTAATTTTCACATCATCACCTACCCATTACATATACTATATAAATAAGACTTTTCGTTTTTTTTATATTGGGTCCACCTCATTGTCACACCCTGACCCGCAGCGGAAATGGTAGTCGGGGCATGATTGGGTTTTTTTATCAAAGCTCATGACATTTACTCTAAAGTTTCATATTTATTATTTCTATGTAAAGAAGAAATTACAATAAACATACAAGCACAACATGTTCAAATACATTTTTCATGACTTCTTTATTTTTCTTCTAAAGCAATTTCCTTTGTGTTCATTGCTTCAAACTGTCCACTTGTATCATGTGTAAAAATAGGGTTTTGGGTCAACAAAAGTTGGTGAGTGAATCTTATTTAAATATTTGAAAGAATTAGTTATATTGGTTATTTGAATAAAAATGCGCATAACCAAATATGAGTATACGTATATGTAAATTAAACCACAAAACACATAATATCAATTAATGCACACACACACACATACCAAATGATGAACAATGAGATCAAGGCTCAATCAAACGGAGCCGATCTAATGAGGCACCTGATGCTCAACTCGTCTCCAACGAGGAACTGATGGGCATAATGAATGATTTGCACGCAACTTGACAAAAATATAAACTTGTAATACAACAATCAACATTTACATTACACGATAGTTCATATAATGGTAATAGCACAAGGTTTGAATAAACGAAATGTATAAATGACACATGATACACCCCAAAGCATGAATGAAAAAGGGGAATTTGTAAGAATTCACTCACAGTGGGTGCGTTCCTTGATGATGATGAATGCGCACGAATTTATGATTTAACCGACGAGAGAAACTAACCGAAATAATCACGTAATAATTCGATAAATATATATCTTCTATTTGAAATTAATATTTCTAATTAATGTCTTTTATTAGATTTTTAGATCTATTTTTGTGGTATTTATTACAATTTTTAAACTTAAAAAGGTCATATTTTTGAAGTATTTTTAAATGATTTTTAAATAAAATAATAAAGAAAATAATTATAAAAAAATATACCCTTTTACAGGGTTGACCGGTCGGACCGCGTTGACTTTGGTATTATAGGCATCGTGTGAGGTTCGAACTCGTGACCTCCCGTATACGTGCACGCAGCTCTACCAACTGAGCTACGTGTCTAACCCGAAATACTCTCCATTTTAATTATACTTATACACATACTACGGTTAACATATTTTTTATTCAGTTAAAAAGATTTGGTAAATTACAAGAGACAGTGTGGATCAGGACTCGAACCCGCATTATTAGCCTCGTGTGCACACAGCCCGACCAATTGGGTTGTGTGTCTAACCCGAAGAATATAAAATTTCTATTACTCTTATATACTTACCAACTCGATTCATATAGGAGTTTATTTAAAAAGGTTTGATTATGGGGCGAATCGGAACATGTAAGACTCGAACTCGGGTCTGCTTGTTCAAATTGCACACAGTCCACCACTGGACTGTGTGTCTAACCCGGTTAAACATAAAATCTTAATTAGATTTATACACTATATCGACTTCATCTTCTTCACCATTAAAACATAAACTGAATCTGATTTAACCAAATTGTGATCATAATTTCAACTGATTTATAAGATGTTAATAAAACGAAAGGTAATAGATGAATTGTTTACCGAACGATGATGCTTTTGGTTTTTCTGATGAGGATTCCGGCGAGTGAAAGTATTTCCGACGAGTAGATCTTGATAACAGAGACTTGTAAGAGAGTTTAGCGAGAGTGTGTGTGTTCTAAATGGGTTCAAGGGATCACTATTTATAGATGAGGCCAGTAACTTGGATTGAAATTTCAGTTTCGGTCAAAATTAATGATGGGCGAATGATTTGCAGTTCAAAATTGATTGTGTTTGACTCATGATTGAGTTAAGACTCATGATTAAAACGGTTTCACCGAGTAATTGCAAGGAAAAAACGGCAAATTGATGATTTGCTTGATTTATGCGCGGCTGTTTACAGGGCGGGTTTTCCTTTTGAATTCAAATCAAGATAAACGTAAATATAAATGATTAATTGACTCGGGTATATCAGATGTTGTGCAGGTGTCGCAGTGGTGTAAGATGTTTGTGTGTTTGATGGGGACCCGGGTTCGAAGCCGGTTGCCCCTTTCCTTTATTTTCTTATTTTTGAACTTTTATTTATTAGTATTATTTTTATTATTTTATTTATTCAATATATTTACATTCTAGTTTATTATTAACTATAAAAATTAACTAATATAATTTATAAAATGAATACATGCGTCGCGAAACGTTTAATAAATTCTAGAATTTTAACGGAGCGGGTTTTGGAACCCGTTTTACGACGAATGTTACAGTATCCGCTACTTTTAGAAATTTCGTCCCGAAATTTAGGTAGAAGTTGTAATAGGGTAAGATACGGGTATTTTCCGAGCACTAAATCTTCACATTCCCAAGTAAACTTAGGTCCTCGCTTTTGATTCTGACAAAAATTTGAATATCTATTAATAGAAAACAGAGGTGTGATGCTTGGATTTGACGATTACATAACCAGAGGAGTGTGAAATTTTGAGTTCTAAATGAGGCGGTAACGTTCCAAGTAGGGGTTGAATACGCTGCTATAGGAATCGTTTTTTGATGCCTCAAGTATAAAAATGTGAAACATGGATAAACATAGTTGATTGACTAGGTATAATCTCATGCATAAGAGTTTGAGAGAATTGATACGTTTAAAAAGATAAGGTTATATTATAAAACAAAACTTCAACCATGACGATATTAAAACCTGCACGGAACTTCTCATAACAGCCTGACAATGCTTTTGATCCTTTGACAAGAATACTTATATATAGGAAGTATCAGCGGTGTATCCACCATATTCTTGTCAAATTTTCATTGGATTTGTCAGTAAGTTATGATTAGTTCTATGTGATTCTAAAATCTACAAAACAAACACAACAGCCAAAGCTTGAGTCTCAAATATGAAAGAATACATGACTGAATGACGACAGTACCTCTGTCGTTTGTTATGATGAAGGGATCAGTCTATGAAAAAGTGAGACACAACCCAACTTATTTAAATGATGAGATCGAGATACGTCGTGATGTATGATGATATGAAAGTTAAATCAATGAGTAATGATATAAAACAAAACTGTAATATCAATTCGCATTAAAATTCTTGGATACATAAATTCCCAATTTATAACTGGGATACGTAAAGATTGAGAAAAAATTAAGAACTAGACGGTTGGAGTCGAGTCTTGATTCTTGGTGAGGGAAGGCTAGTTGGGGTGTTCGTTTGGGTCGTTATTATCTTCAACAGGATTGGCGTTGATGTTTTAAGCTCTTCCTCTTGCTGGTGATAGTGTTGGGTTTCTTGATTTGCTTGGTTAACTGGGTTTGCTTGAGCTTGGGTGTTTATGATGTTAACCAATCGAGGGCACGTGTTTCTAAAATGGGTAGGGTCCCCACAATTAAAGCAAGCTCGAACATGTGGAAACATGGGGTATTGGGGTTGTTGATATGATTGGATCATTTTTTGGGTAGGGGGTGAAGCTTGGTTTCGAGGGGTGCGACAAGTTTTGCTCAAATGACCATAACGCCCACAATTAGCACAATCGACAAGGTACGGTAGATGGATGGTGATAAAAACAGGTGTTGCATTGAGGGTGAGGTCCAATGTAAGGTTTCTTATTTGGGTAAGTAGTATTGGGTGCTACTTGAGTGATTGGGATAGCTTGGAGGGGTACGGATTGTGGAGCTGGTTGATTGCCTTGGGTGACAGCGAAATTTTGCCCATCTCGTTTTCTCTTAGAAGTGGGTTGAGAAGAGGATTCGGCCTGGGTTGAGTTTGAGGTTTCGGTTGATACTTTATTCTTCTTCTTCTCCTCCTTGAAGTCTTTATTCCGTATGTGGTTTTCGGTGAGCTCTGTAGCTAACTCCATTGCTGCTTCCAAAGTTGCAGGTGTGGTACTTATTACAGGGTCTTGAATTTTTGAAGGAAGACCTCGAATGTAGTGCTCGATCAAACGGTAGAGGGGAGTGAACAAATTGGGGACCATCTGATTCAACTCGAGGAATCTCTTGTTGTATGTGGTGTGGTCGCCCTCCTTTTGTTTCAAAGAGTAGAACTCATCTTCTAATTTCTTGATTTCGCTTCTTGGACGGAAACGTCTTGTCATGATCTCCCTCAACTCTTCCCAAGTCAAAGTCATAGCATCCTCAGCACCTCGCTTGCCCTTCTCTGTATTCCACCATGTAAGTGCTACTCCAAACAAACGCCCGGTAGCATATCGCACCTTGCGATCATCGGGGCAGTCGCAATTGAGAAAAGTGTTTTCCATCTCCTCAAACCAATGGAGGAGAGCGGTGACACCTTCATTCCCTTCTATTTTGGAGGATCGCAGGATTTGAAATGCTTGAAGGTGCATTTAGTGGTGTTGAGAGGAGGGTTGGCGACATTTTGTCCTTCTAGATCGGTTGGGGTGATAGGATTGGCGACAAGGGCTTGTTGGACTTGAATTACGATGTTGGGTACTACAGCGGCCATTTGTTGAGCGATTTGGGCAGCCATGCGCTCGTGGAATTTTCCTGATCTCGTACCTCTACGAGAGTGACTAGAAGACATCTACAAGGAGTACGTATCGAGAGTATGAGTTTGACGTTTTAGGTGTCATGTGTCGTATTTAGAAATGAAAATTCACAAAACAAATGAAGAAAAAATAAATTTACTACATCCATAGGATGTCTTGGGCTTTGCTCATGTTTGGGCTCCCCCATATGTCCCCTTACCTGGCCTTGGTAGTCATGTGGGCCCCCATGACTACTGGGCTCTGGTAGGGTACACATTGGTGTTGGCCTGTTAACACTTGCGCCACCCGAATGGTAGTCGGGGCATGATTGGGTTTTTTTTATCAAAGCTCATGACATTTACTATAAAGTTTCATATTTATTATTTCTATTTAAAGAAGAAATTACAATAAACATACAAGCACAACATGTTCAAATACATTTTTCATTACTTCTTTATTTTTCTTCCAAGGCAATTTCCTTTGTGTTCCTTGCTTCGACCTGTCCACTTGTATCATGTGTAAAAATAGGGTTTTGGGTCAACAAAAGTTGGCGAGTGAATCTTATTTAAATATTTGAAAGAATTAGTTATATTGGTTATTTGAATAAAAATGCGCATAACCAAATATGAGTATACGTGTATGTAAATTAAACCACAAAACACATAATATCAATTAATGCACACACACACATACCAAATGATGAACAATGAGATCAATGCTCAATCAAACAGAGCCGATCTAATGAGGCACCTGATGCTCAACTCGTCTCCAACGGGGAACTGATGGGCCTAATGAATGATTTGCACGCAACTTGACAAAAATATAAACTCGTAATACAACAATCAACATTTACATCACACGATAGTTCATATAATGGTAATAGCACAAGGGTTTGAATAAACGAAATGTATAAATGACACATGATACACCCCAAAGCATGAATGAAAAAGTGGAATTTGTAAGAATTCACTCACAGTGGGTGCGTTCCTTGATGATTATGAATGCGTACGAATTTATGATTCAACCGACGAGAGAAAACTAACCTAAATAATCACGTAATAATTCGTAAATATATATCTTCTATTTGAAATTAATATTTCTAATTAATGTCTTTTATTAGATTTTTAGATCTATTTTTGTGGTATTTATTACAATTTTTAAACTTAAAAAGGTCATATTTTTGAAGTATTTTTAAATGATTTTTAAATAAAATAATAAAGAAAATAATTATAAAAAAATATACCCTTTTACAAGGTTGACCGGTCGGACCGCGTTGACTTTGGTCTTATAGGCATCGTGTGAGGTTCGAACTCGTGACCTCCCGTATACGTGCACGCAGCTCTACCAACTGAGCTACGTGTCTAACCCGAAATAATCTCTATTTTAATTATACTTATACACATACTACGGTTAACATATTTTTTATTCAGTTAAAAAGATTTGGTAAATTACAAGAGACAGTGTGGATCAGGACTCGAACCCGCATTGTTAGCCTCGTGTGCACACAGCCCGACCAATTGGGCTGTGTGTCTAACCCGAAGAATATAAAATTTCTATTACTCTTATATACTTACCAACTCGATTCATATAGGAGTTTATTTAAAAAGGTTTGATTATGGGGCGAATCGGAACATGTATAAGACTCGAACTCGGGTCTGCTTGTTCAAATTGCACACAGTCCACCACTGGACTGTGTGTCTAACCCGGTTAAACATAAAATCTTAATTAGATTTATACACTATATCGACTTCATCTTCTTCACCATTAAAACATAAACTGAATCTGATTTAACCGAATTGTGATCATAATTTCCACTGATTTATAATATGTTAATAAAACGAAAGGTAATAGATGAATTGTTTACCGAACGGTGATGCTTTTGGTTTTTCCGATGAGGATTCCGGCGAGTGAAAGTATTTCCGAAGAGTAGATCTTGATAACAGAGACTTGTAAGAGAGTTTAGCGAGAGTGTGTGTGTTCTAAATGGGTTCAAGGGATCACTATTTATAGATGAGGCTAGTAACTTGGATTGAAATTTCGGTTTCGGAAGTTTCGGTCAAAATTAATGATGGGCGAATGATTTGCAGTTCAAAATTGATTGTGGACTCATGATTGAGTTAAGACTCATGATTAACACGGTTTCACCGAGTAATTGCAAGGAAAAACGGCAAATTGATGATTTGCTTGATTTATGCGCGGCTGTTTACAGGGCGGGTTTTCGATAAACGTAAATATAAATGATTAATTGAATCGGGTATATCAGATGTTGTGCAGGTGTCGCAGTGGTGTAAGTTGTTTGTGTGTTTGATGGGGAACCGGGTTCGAATCCGGTTGCCCCTTTTCCTTTATTTTCTTATTTTTGAACTTTTATTTATTAGTATTATTTTTATTCTTTTATTTATTCAATATATTTACATTCTAGTTTATTTATTAACTATAAAATTAACTAATATAATTTATAAAATGAATACATGCGTAGCGACACATTTAATAAATTCTAGAATTTTAACGGAGCGGGTTTTGGAACCCGTTTTACGAAGAATGTTACACTCATCACATGAACCGAGGCAAACTTGTACTCTTGTGCAAGGGCATCTCACCGAGGGCTCCTTAGTTCTTAGGATGGATGAGCTCTAATGATAAGGGCTTCTAAGAGCCTTTCATGGGCTTGATCTCTAAAAGGCCATTGAAGATAATTTTATGTATATCTTCAAAAAAAATGTAGTAAGTTAAAGAATTCTAAATCTAATAAAGTATAATTTTTGGGATAAAAAATGTACTAAGTTGAATAATTCTAAATCGAATAAAGTCGTATAGTAATAAATTTGACCATCAATCTATACCAAATTATAGGTAAATAAATTTGAAATTTCCAAACGTAAAATAACAACTAATATTAATTTCACACATTTAATAATAAAGTTTTAAAGAAATTATGAGTGTAATGTTTGTCTTAACCCATCGTTAACACGAAGTTGCAAGAGGAAAATACACATTTCTGATGTTGATTCGATCTTGTGGAACATCTTGGAACTCTAGATCTAGGCTCTAGCATACCTCGAGTCGGACGGGGAGTTGTTTAATTTTGTATATCAAATTTTAGTTTCGTTTTCTGATGTTTTTATATGAATTATGTAATGCTTTAGTTTTAGTGAAATTTTAATACTTTTTGTGTTTTAAATGTATAACTTATTTTAAATTAAAAAAATGGTTTAGGATACTTGAAAGAAGTGACGCCAATAATTAGGGTAATTGTAGTAAATTTTACTAGTATTTTTATAAGCTTAATGTTGGTCTTAATCCACCATTAAAACTAAATGTTTCCATTATGCTTTATATGCAGGCGCTACCATTAATAATGATAACACCAAACACCTTTTCTTTTTCCATCCATATCCATCAAGAATAGGTCGTATTGACATGATCTTCAACAACAATATCAACTCATTATCATGAACTTGTTATTATCACCAAGGTATTTTTCTTTAACCTGGCAACCATCAACATCCATTGTCATCAACACTAACATACTTAGTTTTGTATTTTTCACCGTCGTGCCTACAGGCGGGTGGAAATTTGGCGGGTCAATGGGATGTGATTACCATTTGCATTTCTTGTTAACATGACCCGACATGGCACAACAAACTTCTCGTACATCCGAACAAATCATGGTGACACCACTAAATACGCTACTGGGTCGCCTCTAGCATACTCATTGTACATCTCACATCACTTGTCAACATGGCATTCATTGGGCAGTTAACAAATGCATTATTCAAAATCAATAGCTTTAAGCTATCATTAACAAGATCCAACAACTTGAAAAAATTAAAATACAGCCTTTTAGTTATGTTGGTCAAAAGAAACTTGAAACACACAGGCATTGATATCTATTTATTACGTTTTGGAGCTTTCTTTCCTTGTCCCTTCTTTGGCGGTCCCTTGCCACGACGCTTCAACATTTCAAGTTTTGATAAACGCCTGCAAAACGTCGGTAAAGTAACATGTTTTAATTTTAAACTAAAGTACTTAACCGCGTGTATATTATTTGTTATGTTGAGAAGTAAACATATGATATAAATTGTCAAACAGACTACCAATAATATTTTCCTAAAAGTTAGGAACTTTTTGGACCCGTTTAACTATCACTAAGTCATGTTAAACATTATGCTTTATTTTGACGGCTCAAAGTGGTAAAAATAAAAGAGAGAAAAAAATAAAACTGGTCAAAAGTCACCCAAAGGATGAAATGCTAAAACTTTTCAAATCTTTGTATTAAAAATAATAGATTATTATTTTTGTAAAAAAAAATAGGTTTTGTATGCATTTACAATTTATAAAACTTTAGAAAAGACAACAATTTGTTGGTGGGTTACACTGGCTTGACCCATTTTGGCTTGCATTGAAAACCACTCGTTTTGACAACAATCTTTTGACCCATTACCCAGCATGCCCATTTCACCCTATGGGGTAGAGATAAGGTTGTCTACATCTTACCCTCCTCAGACCCTAACTTAGCTTTGCTATTGGTGGGATTTGCTGAGTATGATGATGACGATGATGACGACCCAGCATGCCCATTTTAAACCAAGCTTACTATCATATTCTTCCCTGAAAAGAAGCTGCCTAAAACAAAGGTCTTCACTTTTAAAGTGTGACATCTTAACCTAAGTCTAAAGTCCATACATTGACCACCAACTAAAAATGGAAAAGGGATAAACATCGATTAGCACCATTGTGTAATTACATTTGTAGGATATCAACTTTAATCACTACATATCTGAATCTCAAAATCTCACTTTTTGTTTTTTTCTACAATGGTTTTTGATGGTTTCTTCAGCAATAACTCGGTGGTATATACCCCTTTCTTTCCCTTTTATCTACCCTGATCTCCTATTGATGTTTGGGTTGCTATACATGCAGTTGTATGCAAACGTAAAAAGATATAAACACAAAGAGATGATGAATGATGGATCCAAACGGAGATAGAGACCGAGTACGGTTGTAAAAAGCTTAAAATGATCTTTCATTTTCACAATATAATGAAGTGAAACAAATGAAATGTTGCATTGATGCTTAAAGCTTAGATGAATTTGAAACCTATAGAATATTTCTCGAGATATCAAAAATGCATACGTAGTAAGAAGCATAGTCTATCTAAAGTGACAAATTAGGCATTTAAGTGCTATTACTATCTTCAAAACGCGATAAAAACAGTATGATAGACCAATATCTGTGTATCGGATTATAGTTAGTTTAGCTAATAAAATTTCAAATGTGAGATAATCGAAAATCCAGTCATTCATATATAACAGCAATACGCAGTTACCGCAATTAACTCAAGCAAGAAAGCATAATGTTTCATTCAAGGATGGTAAAACATATCTTATCATCTATAAAAACTTCTAGTAAATATGCATTAGAAATCTCTTTTTTACATTGCAGCTTTAGAAATTAGCAGATTAGCATGTCATACTAAGTTTTTTTTTTCAAAAAATAGACGTCTTTGTATACAAATAGAGGTAGCAAGATGGGTTAATCATGAGGGTTGAGTACGGGTCATAACAGGTACGGCCAACCCATTTGACGTATTTCCTTTTTAGCTATTCTTCAGCCATTTGACCCATTTTGAAATAAAAAACATATCCCCGATCGACCCATTCATAAGTAAACTAGTCAAAATTGCCACCTCAACATGTGTGTGCATTGAATTCCAGTCTACAGAGAGAGAGAGAGAGAGAGTGAGAAGGATGGAGGGAAGGTTACTCTTGTTCTTTGCGTTGCACAACCATAGGGTCCTCTTTCTGGATGTCATCCGGATACCATGACACAACTTTTTCTCCAATGAACTTCTTGCGTAAAATCTTATGGGCTGATCTTTGACCAGTTGGATTAAGCACATGACCAAATACGTGTGCCCTTGCTTCTGCTACTCCTCTAACTGCTGCTTGCGCTAACAAGCTTCTTAAGCTTGAGGAGCTCATCTTTTGAATGTCTAACAAAAAAAGATCTCAACATTTAGTACATTTAAACAGGATTGTAATCGTTTGACAAACTTCATGTTACAATTACTAACTTGCAGCCCCATTATTGCTAACAACGATAATAAATAGGAACCAAGTTTTATAATTGTTCTATTTAGGTCACTACGTGGAATCAAACATGAAAAATTTTCACAAAAATCGAACAATATTGAAATTTGAGTGGTTTTTGAAGTTATAAGGAGTTTAACCGACTTTAATGAAAAAAATTAAAACTTCGTCACTATTTACTGATTTTCACCCAATTTAATTTAATCCACAAAGCACACCCAAACCCTTATTTTACCATCCAGGTAGATCAAACTATTGCAAATTTCATTACACATAGTAGTTAATTTCGTGCTTATATTACCAAATATGCAACAAGAACATGGTAAATGAGAAATACACAATCACAGTCCACATTGCAGAAACTTGTGCCTATAGTTTCTAAACATTAAATAACGAATCCCAAGATGAAGACACATGGTCGAACAATTGGTGTGCATTATTCTTTATTTGATAGATACTATATACAAACCTATAACTAACTTCATAGCTCACATAACCGAGTACAGTGACAGATCCAGGAACTTTTTTTCCTATGGGTTCACTTTTTTTCATGGTCAGATTTTTTAAAACCAAACGTTAAGATATTCGGGTCGGGTCAGATCGGATCGGCCAGGGAAAAACTACAGTATAACGATGCAAGTATTTTTATCACTATGAGCTATCTTATTTGATTTATTGATGCCTTGATAGTGTCCTAAGTAATATTGACAGTGCACAACTCACCTCTTAGTTTGTCTATAGCCTATGGGGAATAACTTTTTGTTGACTTGTTTTTTTATTAAAGTATTTTATTTAGGTTGATAAAATGACTAAACTACCCTTAACTGACCAGTACTAACTGAAAATTTTAACATGGTTAGTGGTAAAGGACCAAAGGTGTAATGAGTTTGTCAAATAAAAGACTGTGACTGTAATTATGAAAGTTAAAGGCTATCCAGTGCAATCCGATACAAACATAAAGGACGAAAAGTCTAATTTACCCTATTGTATTTGATATTTGAAAGATATTATTAGTTATAGAGTTATTGTATATTTATCTTGATGGGTATGAGTCAAAGTTGGATAATTGGATACGTGTCACTGGGTTAGATTGATTGCAATACAGGTCAATAAATAGGTCTGTAGGAAGTTTATTTATTTAGTCACATGTTTTATGAGTTACTTTTGTTTATGTAAGTAGTGGGTCAAACATATGTGGGATGAGTATCGAAATTTTAGGAGATGGTATGTTATATGGTCAGTGAGTTAGTGTATTTTCGGTCTATTTAATGTAGTTTTCACTTGCTATTATTATTAACCTAAATTACTCTTTATACTTTTACTTGATGAAAGTGAACCAGAAGTTTCGGACTATATATTATTTTTAAGAGGAAAGTGCCCGTATAGTCCCTCTGGTTTGCCAAGTTAAAGGCTATCCAGAAAAATTAATTGATATTTTTCTGCAAATTATTTTTAAAAATTAGAACTTGGTAAAAAGTTAAATAGAAAACCATTAACCAAGTGTCATTTTAAAATGTTAGGGGTGTGCTTGTTGAAAAATTGCATTCCACTTCTGTTTTTTAGAGCTTTTCTTTGTTTAGAAAACTTTATATAGTTAGAAGCTTTGAATATTTAAAAAACATGTAAAGAGAAAAACAAAACACAGAGAAGATATACAAGGGCGGTGGGTGGTAACGGTAGGTGAGAGGTGGCCCCATTGAGCGGTGGTGAATAGCAACGATGACGGGTAATCAAATTTGAGGGGTGACAACAATTGACGGAAGTGGCGAGCAGCGATAACAATTGACAGAAGTGTTCTGGCGGCGATGGAGGAGACGGTGGTGTCGTGGTGGTGAGATGTGGTGGTCGGGAGAAGGTTTCTTGGTTGTAGAGGTGGTGGTGGACGATGATGCTTGGCGTTGAGGAGATGGAGGCTGTGATTGGAGGAGGTGGAGGGTGGAGGCGGTGGTTGAGAGAGGTGGAGGCGGTGGTCAAGGGAGGTGAAGGGAGGCGCGGTGATTGGAGGTGGTGGTTGAGGGGTGGAGGTGGCTAAGGGGTGGTGGTGGAGTTATGAAGAAGATGATTGTGAACTATTTTGGGTTTTTTAATAAAAAATGGGTCCACCTGAATTAGTTTGTCTTAACTTTTTTTTGTTTGTAATTTTTTAAGAGCAAGGGTATATTTGTCGTTCACATCCACTTAATTAAGAAAACTAACCTTAATCCGCACCAGGGACTATAGCTATAATTTTAGAAAGTTAGGGACTGAAGGTGAAAAATAGACAAACCACAGGGACTATCCAAGCACTTTTCTCTTATTTTAATTTAGAAACATAAATTTATAGATTATTTGAAAAAAAAAACATAGTATGTGCATTCTAAAAACATTTTCATACCTGATTATATAGTTTCAATATATATATTTAACGAAACTATAAATCCGAAAAAAATGATACAAATTTACGCTTTTTTTAATGGCAAATGTTATTCTACTCTCTTTGTCCGGGTTTGAACCTTAGACCTCCTAAGAGGCAAGTGTCTATATCAAGTGGGCTAGCCCCACCCCCACTTGGCATAATATCTAAGTAATGTGATAATAAATTAAATACAATGCAAACGCCATATTACTTTCAGTTTTAGATAGTGATTAACAAGTTTACAAATAAACTTTCAGTTTTTATATATACTAAGTAGTATTTTAAAGTTTTAAAAATATATTATTTTGTCAAACCCACGAAGTTTGTGTATTAGCACTAGTAAGAACTAATAAATTAAATGCTCATGCTTTTGTATCTGTGTGGGCAAGTTTCTGTATGCATTTATGATCTGTGGAATAATTACGCATGATGCAAAAATCAGTCTATTAAATTATTTTAGCTACAACTCAATAACTCATGATCTTTCAATACCAGATAATAAACTAATTTGCCCTATAAACATTCACTATGATTTCAAAGAATAATGATGAACCTCAACTTACAAATTAAAAAACCAAATTGTGTTTCATAGTTGGATAATAAAATTAGATTTCAATAAGAAGATATGTAATCTGAATTTGATTACAAACAGAAAATGAAGATAATCAAGAATGTATTAAAAAAATAATTAAACCCAATATTAATAAGCCTAATATAAGAACTACATATATCTGATAAGAAATATAATAATAACAGTACGGTCTGGTCCAGTCCGGTTTATACGGTCGGTTTTAAGCATAAACCACAAACCAAACTGTTCACTACGGTTTAAAGATTTTGAAACCAGCTGACCGAAGAGTTCAGAAAAAACCGACCGTGAAACCAAACTGATGACCGGTTTAGACGTTTTCACGGTTTTTCACAGAACCCAGAACATCCCTAGCATGGACGGGTTATCTTTAAAGAAAAATAACTATACTACTATGATAAATAACCCTTGGTAGATAAATGAAAATATAAATCCGAATCACATTCCTAACAAACAACTCAATGTAACACAGAAACCACAATGGGGCTCTTCACATTCCTAACAAACAACTCAATGTAACACAGAAACCCCTTTGCTAAACTATATCAACATAAAATTTAAATGATTAGAGGTGGAAAAATGGGTGAGTCGGGCCACGCTGGGTTGATGGTGGTTACTTGGTAGAGTTGAGGTAATCATAGAGACGATCAGGAAAAGTTATGTGTATTGCTGGAAGCACATGAAAATCGGCTGTTATTTCAAAACCATGGGCTTTATCATTGCAAAGAACCATACCGGCAGCACCAGCAAGTACAGCTTCTGTGCCCTTGGCAACATTACCATTGACTCCCCTTAGACATACCAAGATCTTCCCTTGAACCTTCTTCGGGTCAAGTGTACCTTGATGGCAATGCTTTCTGCAAACGTGCACACACACATGTATTATATATATACACTGTTGGTCCAACCATCGAATCACAGTTTGCTTAGTAATTGAAAACAGAAAAGTAGAGAAAAATATTACTGCAGAAAACGACACTTTCATTCATGCTCAACCGTAATGTATATAGACTGATGCTATCGTATGTGAACAAAATAAGCCTACCAACTAAGCCCACAATTTCACAACTAAATGCAACTGACCCATGTCCCATTAACAGTGAAAAAATGCGATTAAATGACATTCCATCAAGATTAACACCCACATACACACCATCAATATTACATTACAAACCCAAGAGAAACTAAGATAACTTCTCAACAAAATAATTAAAAGTCCTTACGCATCCATCTCTGTGGCAGTTTCGGCTTTAGCATTTGCAGCGTTAATTAGGGTATAAAATCCAGGATGTGGCAAGTGTTTGGGCATGCTTAATCCCTGTTATTATAAGACAGAAAAAGTAGTTCTTATAGTTCAAAAGGAAAACAAGCTAATTGGTAAAGTAAAAAAGTAATTAAGGATATTTGAACCTTCAAGTTTAGTCCATTTGCAAGTTAAAGAAAAGACTGAAACTCGCGGTCAATAGTGCTAGCCCCTACAGTTATAACCCAAGGAGCCACACTGGTGACTGTTCCAGGTGAGGGTCCTTCATTCCCTCCAGAAAACACAACAGTGACTCCTTTCTTAACAGCATGGAATGAGGCAATGGCTAGAGCATCATTCATGTACTCAGTAGGATGTGAACCAAGAGATGCTGATATTACATCAACACCATCATTGACGGCGGTTTCAAACCCTTTAACTACATCTGCTGAATCGCATTCAACTCCTAGAAAGGAAGGAGGCCAGCAGACCTTGTAAGCTGCCACTCGGGCTTGTGGTGAACCGCCTTTGGCGGTTCCCATCCAGACTCCATTGTAACTCACATATGGAACAAAGTTACCACCGGCAGTTGATAATGTATGGCTACCATGCCCATTATGGTCACGCACACTGTTCACAGAAGGATCCATCTTTCCATATTTGGCCTGATAACCATTGTTATAGTACTTGGCACCAATAAATTTACTGCAAACATCAAAATATATATAAACAATGTATATTTAAATGTTATTTAAACAGAAAAGAACAAAGATGTAATAAGCTTACTTGTTGCAAAAGGTGTCATAGCCACAACCGCCTTTCCACTTAGTTGGAATGGGCCCATAACCCTTGCCACGGAAGCTTTTCGATTCAGGCCAAACACCTGATCATTTGTTATGTTTAGAAAATCAACATCTGACCCTCAAAATTGATTGTAGAACACAAAATAAGTTACCAGAGTCAAGATTGGCAATGATGATGTTTTCACCATAGTTTGCTTCCGTCCACAAAGAAGACGAACCAACAAAACCATTCTTTTCAAGCCTTAAGAAATCCCAGGAATGGGTGGTGTGTAAATTTATGCCTTTACTCTGGATCACTGACACCACGTCCGGATGCTCTCTATCATATAAAGGTAATTAATTCCACGTTAAAGATTTTCATTCAACACATTAGCCAAATGATATAAGTCTTGAAGTCTAATTCAATATAGCCGTTAGAAGTAGCCAATTGAGTAAGTTAGATTGGGTAGAGCTGAATGTCTTTTAGTAAGTAGTTAACTGAATAAGGGTTAATTAGTTTACTTTCTTTTTTTGTGATTCAAGTGTAATCGTTTCCTACATAAGGCGTTAGTTTGTTCAATAACGATAATTTACTTTCTGCATATCATTACTCCTTTATCCAGATACGAAAACCAACATTGTGAGGTGATGAATTATGTTCCAAGGCATTTAATGACTTCTGTTATGAACATTGTATTAACCATGAGCTCACAACACCTTACACTCCTAAATAAAAGTGAGAGGTCGAACGTAAAAATCGAACTGTGGTTGAAATGACTTGAAGCATGCTTTAAGAGAAAAAGTTTAACCTACCAGTCCCGAGGGATAAGTGGTAGCAACTGCAATGTACCATTAAACATGTCCCCTATAAAGGAAGTTCTAGACAAAACTCCTTTTGAGGCATGCCACAATAGCAAACCAATTGTGTTGTAAGTCATTTTTGAATATTTGGTTGTATAGCGTATTGTCTAAAATACTCTCAACACAAGAAGAAGTTGGACTATACATCTAAGGCATACATGACATACAATCCTAATAACAAGATCATCATTACCGGTTGTGAAGTGATATTTGATTAAAAAAGAAGAAGAAGAAGAAGAAGAAGAAGAAGAAGAAGATGATAAGTGGAGAGGTGTAAACATATAGACATCAAGTATCATTATATTCTAAGTCTAGTTGAAGAAAAGCAAACTGAAGTGAATGATAAAATTACAACACCAACTAGAGAGGTACGGACGATCTCTAGGGGCGGTCTAGAGGAGATCTAAGTCTAATGAATAAACGAGTAAAATAGAGTTATTTAATTATTATTTGAATAATCTATTAGTATTAGTTTTATTATGATTTGTTTAGATAAGTATTGTTCTAGTATTTGAGTCAAGGAAGAAACTGAATTCGTATTAGTCTAGGATGTTTTAGTAAATATTGAGTCCTTGTAATCAAGTTTATGATACACAAAAATTAATAGATGAAGCTTTTGAATCCCGTTTTTAATTTCTCTATCTTGTACCCAGATTTAACACTGAAGTTTGGCTACACTCAAGATCAGCTTGCAGATATGTTTATTAAAGTTTCATCATATGAACAATTTTGTAGCTTGACATCAAGACCCGGAGTTAGTGCTAACTGAATTTAGATAATGAAGTCTAACTCAATACAACCGTTCGAAGTGAAAGTAGGTAATAATCCCTTGATTTGTTATTCCATATCTCAATCAATAAATAGAAATTACAAGATTTACCTATTCTATATTTGACAACAATATTTACAATTAATGACTAAATAATATTTACATATTCTAATACACCCTATTGTCAAAACGGGAGGGTCACGATTATTGAGGGAATGGAAATCGTTGAATAGTACTTTGGGAAAGCCAATTGTAAAAATATCCTCAACCTGATACTGAGAGGGAATGTGAAGGACTCGAACTTGACTTTTAGCCACTTTTCCCGAATAAAATGGATGTCCATTTCTATATGCTTAGTCTATTGATACTGAACTGTTCCCGTAAGATAGATTACACTTACATTATCACAATAAACAATGGTGGCATTTGTTGGAATATGTAATTCAAGAAGCAAATTTCGATGCGAACAAACTTTAGAAGCAACATTACCAACACTTCTATACCCCGCCTATGCACTAGATACTGATGTGTTGGTTGTCTCTCGGACGACCACGCGAGTAGATTATCCCCCATGTAGACATTGTATCCAGAGGTAGAACTTCTTGTATCGGGGCAACCTCCCTAGCCTGCAGCAATGTAGGAGACTAAGGATGTGGTTGTAGACGAGGTGATATGCAAGCCAAAAAAAATTATACCCTTGATGTATCAAAGTATGCTTTTTAGAGCATTCATGTAAACTGTAGTGGGTACATGCATGTGGATACACACATGTTGAACTACATAGATATATCGGGTCTGGTGATTGTTAGATATTGCAAGGCACCCCGTAGAGTCATCTAGTAGCGATCTGGATGTGGTGCTTAGTTTTTGTTGTGTGTCCATGGTGTAGCAGTTGAATTACATTCAGCTAAACCCGCACTTTGGAGAATTTTAAATGACATATTTCTCTTGAGATTAACAAAAAGACACTTGTAATAGCTCTTTCAAAAAAAATCATTATAGACAAGAGACAGGAAATGATCACGAAATGATAGGTGGAGGTGACTAGAAGAATGTCTTCAAAAAACAACAATGTATTGTACAAAGGCGATATGGGTACCTTTCTTGAAGATGAAAAATGAATGATTACATTGACTACATTGAAAACCCATTGAAATAGCGTAATACACAAGGCGTTGATACCAAACAAACATGATTCGGAAAATTTCAACAAACAAACATGATTCGGAAATTAGGGTCCCTAAAACCTATTGGTTGATACATAAATATTGTTTCATTAAGATTGCCATGAAGAAAAACGTTCTTGACATCGAGTTGATGATTTGGCCATGATCAAGAGACCGCAAGGCTTAACATCATACGAATGTCGGTTTAACAATGGACTAAAGGTCACTCGTAAACCACACCTATTTGTTGAGAACCAGTGTCACACACAAGTAGAGCTTTATATCTTTCAAGGGAACCATCCACATGCTTTTTATGTCTAAATATCCACATGCTCTAAACGACGTTCATGTCCATTATTTTTGGTCAAATCTTATTATCAATAAGGGCTTGAAACTCGTCGAGCATGCCATTTTTCCAGTCCAAGTTTAGTAGAGCTTACGTGGGAGTTTTCAGTAAGGGAGAGATGGGGACAGCGATATGAAGATTGAGTGGTGCTTTGGGTTTGAAAATGTCCAACATCTTGCGAGTGGTCATACTTCTTGGTTAAGGTAGGGGTGGAGGAGGAGGTGGTGGGGAAGGTGTTGGGATGATTGGTGAGACAGGTGAGGTATGTGACATAGGAGAAGGTGAATGCATGGGAGGTGGCGAAGGTGGTGTAGGGTTGCTTGAAGCATTGTGGAACAGTGGGTTGTGTGGAGTGTGAGGACAAAGGGAATGGGTGAGGGCTGACTAGGGGTGCTCCAAAATGTCCGAATCCGAAACCAAATCCGAAATATCCGGATATCTGAAAATCGGACAATCCGGATATTCGGATACGGATATGAATATTCATTTTTAAAAAGTACCGATAATCTGATATGAGCTATGTTTAGTTTAAATATGAGCACTATGTTTAGTATAAATATATAGTAAAATGTAGAAAAAAATCGAATTGAGATGTGAATTTATGAATCTTTTTTTGTTTTCAATGTTGGAAGTTTGGAAAAAGGAATACCGGTTTAGCTTTAATCTATGCACGAAACGGATTTTTTTTTTTTTTATTTATAAACTCGGATATCCATTTAAATATCCGAATCCGTATCCGAAATTATATTCGGATACGGATATGAATATTCATTTTTAAAAAGTACGGATAATCTGATATAAGAAAACAAAAAATTAGTAAATATATATATATATATATATATATATATATATATATATATATATATATATCATAACAGAACTATGTTTAGTTTAAATATGAGCACTATGTTTAGTATAAATATATAGTAAAATGTAGAAAAAAATCGAATTGAGATGTGAATTTGTGAATCTTTTTTTGTTTTCAATGTTGGAAGTTTGGAAAAAGGAATACCGGTTTAGCTTTAATCTATGCACGAAACGGATTTTTTTTATTTTTTATTTATAAACTCGGATATCCATTTAAATATCCGAATCCGTATCCGAAATTTTGGAGGAACGAAATTTCGGATACGGGTTCGGATATTAATATGCACTATCGAAATTTTTGGATATCCAAAACCGGATACTCTAATCATGAACAGCCCTAGGGTTGACCAGAGGGAATATGTAAACAAACCGAACGGACACGAACAAGGCCATGTTCGTGTTCATTCGTTAAGGAAATTAACATGTTCGCGAACTGTTCATGAATGCATGCCAAACATAAGTTTATGTTCGTGTTCGTTCGTTAAAGATTTTCAGTTTTTGACAAAGAGTTCGAGAACACTTGTCTCGAACACAAACGAACGCAAGCAAATAAAAACAAACGCAAACGGACATTTAACTTGAAAATAGAAAATAAATACATTTATCCTTAAACATTGGATATAAGTAGTTAAATACATCCACCAAATGATAAATCAAAACACAAGAAGTCTACTACACCACCAAATGATGAATCAAGTTTAACTAACTTAGACATAATTATCCCCATAAATGTCTTAGAATGTCCAAAGTTTAGCTAACTTAGAAAAAAATAGGGTTTCAAGTTTTCAATATGTTTAGATAAAAGGTTTATTATTTATTATTTTTTAACAAAATCAAACGAACACGACCGAACATAAACAAACGAAAATGAACGAACGTAACTGTACGTTCACATACGCAGTCGAACGAATGAGTCCTGCGTTCGTGTTCGTGTTCATTCGCTAAGCTAACCGAACAAAATTATTTTTTCCGTGTTCGTTCGTTAAGCTAATCCAACGAACATAAACGAACTTCCTGCCGAATGGTTCACGAACTTTTCGCTGAATGTTTGGTTCGTTTACAACCCTAGGAATAGGTGGTGGGCTTGGAGACGCGTGAGAGGGAGTTGATGGAATGGGTGGTGTGTGTTCAGTAGAGGGGCCGACTGGTGAGAGCCAAACGTATGAGTTCGTATCATTTGTTAAGAAGTCATAGACGAAGAAGGGGTGGTGAAAGGAAAGATGGCTTTTTCTCAAAGATGGCATCGCGAAATAGTATGGTTTGCCGTTTTTTAGGTTGTAGCATTTATAACCCCTTCATGGTGTGGACCTATCGGAGAGTTTGTGAATGGCCGATGATAGGAGTAGGGGATAACAATGGCAACCGAAACCCTGTAGGTGGTTATATGTTGGGATTCGATAATTTAGGTGAAGAGTAGGGGTAGAGTTCTGAAGTATTTTGATTGGTAAAATATTGAAAATATAAGTTGCATTTTCTAATGCATGAGGCCAAAAGGTGTGAGGTACGGATGAGTGATTTATTTTATTTTTTACTTTTTTATTTATTTTATTTTTACTTTTTTATTTATTTTATTTTTACGAGCTCTTTTGATGTTGGTGGTCGTTGGCAGTGTGGCATATTTTTATGTACGTGTCGATATAAATTCGATTTGCTCTACTTTTCGACCTTAACTTTTTATGAAAACGAGTCTGGTTAAGTATAGTACGTTTTCGTTTAAAATCAAATTTTACGTACATATTTTATGTACGTCTTGGTATGTAACACCCCGAAAACGGGTTTGGTAACCAAACCACGTTAGTATTAAAGAGCGGTTAAAATATGATTAGTGATAAAAGTGAACTTGTAAACAAAATAACTAGGAAATAATTAACCTAGTTGATTATTTGTATTGTTAGTAATAAATATTGGATGATATACATTTATAATTAAAATCTCAAACATGGGGGACCAAAAGGGGGAAAAACCAAAAGTTTAGGTTTAAAACGATTAAGTGTGTGTTCGATCATGGCTGGAGAAACATGGGATAAACCCTTGTTCATCAAGCATCCTCAAATTGAAAGGGAATTCGGGTCTTAAACTCATGCATGAACGCATATAAACGATCACCTAGATGAGGGGATCATAAGGTATGTCTCAAAACTTAGATTGGTGAAAGTTATAATTTGAGACAAGTAGAATACTTGCAATTAGATTGTTGGATTATGATCCAAATATGAAATTGAGTGTATATGTATGCTTAATTTCGTTAGATATAGTGAAAATTTGAAATATTTGAGGTATGGTTACTTGTAAGTGATTAACAAGTAAATATTTAAGTGGGTTTTAATATTATGATGAAATTGATGATATAATCATGATTAGAATCATCATGCATGATGGTAATAAGAAAGTGTTTGAATAATCTGTGAATTCGAGTATATGATCATACTTGTGATAAGATGGGTCATGGTATAATATAAAGAAATTGATGTTAAAATCATGTTATAGATGCTTGAAATCATGTTACCTACTAGTTAGTATGTAAAATTTGATTTCATTAAGTAATCGGACGAAATGCCTAAGTGAGTTCGATGAACCAATCGTGCATTTATATATGTTAATAAGTCAATTGACTTTTTAAAAGTCAAACTGACCAATGATAAGATGGAATGATAAATTCGACATAAAACCCGTAAGGTGGAATAGTCGTGATTGATAATGACTAATCTAACAATCTTACGAATTATGATGATAGTTTGACGCTTGACAAGCTAGGTGGAGGCCTGGGAAGGTAACGGGTCAAACGAATCAAGTACGAAGGAAAAGCGTAATTTGGATTCAAGGTAAGTAAAGCTTACACCTTTTTGTAGGATGTGTATTTATTTGTAAGTTATAAATACAACAAAGGTTATATTAGAAATACGGTTCCGACACGAAATGATACTGGTCGGAACACATCAAAAGATGAAAAACCATGCTTAATGGTAGAAAGGGTCAAAATGGTAATTTGGTCATGTGATGATATATGTTAAATGAGTTTCCGAACGGCTACTTTATAAGTAAGCCTAAACGAATAAAAAGAGAAAACGGTGATTTAGTCACGTATAAATGGATACAAGTCGAAGTATAAAATGACATCAAGTGACATAAACCATGTTGAGTTAAACGCGTAAGAAACAGATTTAAGAGACATAACTAAATGGCGAGTAATCCGAAATGAGCTACTTAACGGAAGGGTAAATAAATACCATTTATATATAAGCGCAAAATGTTTGGTCATTTAGATCAAACGGATCAAATGTTAATGTTGATACCATTTGACATATAACGACTAATAAGTATTTGTCGAGTCTTATGCTCATAGGATAAAACGGCTTCTGAATTAGTGATGCTATGAATTAGCAAATTATTGAGGCAAGGTATTAAACCGGGTCAAAATGTTGACCCGAGCCAGTACGCATAAATAAGATTATAGTTAAACGAGCGATTTTGGTCAAATATTTAGTGAAAGTCCTTCGTCGTAGAAAGAGGGACTAAAATTGACCAAAACGTCCTTGATGGGTAAATCGGGCAAACGACCCTTATGGGTTGTTTAGAAATATATATTAAGGTAATGTAAACCTTCGATAAGCAATAAAGTTATATGACATAAGCTTTCTCGGGTCAAATGCCTAAATTGAGCATTTTTCTGTAAAATGACTAACCGAAGGGTAATATTCGTGATAATTGGTTTACTATCAAATCCGTCACAATAGTAGTTGTGGTGGAATACAAGTAGATATTTTAATGTGAAAATATGATTCTAGAAATGAATAAGCTTGGTTATGCTTAAAAGCGCTTAAAAACCCTTAACGGGTCAAAATAAGCATATAAGCACAAACGGGTTAATGATGCATAATAACCCGTGCTTTGAACCTTGTGTGATAGGAAACATTTAAAATATGATGTCTATGATAATATAAGTGTAACAAACAAGTGGATTTGATAAAAGAATGAACGGGTCAAAAGCTATGTTAAAAGAAGTTTAATAATTAATTTATGCCACAGGCTTAAATTCTAGAAAATTGTTAATCCGGATGTCGGATTTTAATTCCATGTGATGAACAATCAAATTACGATCGCATAGGAAAAAGAATCGTGTAAAACGGATCAATAACGAATAAGTTATGGACGTTTTCGTAATAGGGACTGATAGTGTAAAAGCTGAAACCGGGCTTTAACTTTTGGACCATAACTTACGGTTCAGAGCTGCTGTTTGGAGCAGACCATGTGAACCGTAAGCTACGATTCCCAACCGTAGCTTACGGCAGGTTATGACAAAAATTGAATTTCACTCATTTTTGATATTTAGGTCTATCTAAATATGTTTTATGTTCATCCTAACTAACGTTCAGGATAAATTTAGGTATCTAGGTGCTTGCTAAGTGATACGGATGAAGATCAAGCTCGATGAAGAACCGAACACCATCAAAGTTCAAGCTTCCGCGTTGTGACTAGTCGATTATGAAACTAGTAGACGATAACAAATTGAAATGTTTTAAATTTATCAAGTTTCATTGAACGTGAAATTTGTTAGACGGACGTGTATTGTTATTAATACATTTATAATCGAGTTTTTTTATAAATTTTGACTTATTTAATAAGGGTCTTACATGGTATGAATTCGAGTTGGTGTATGTTACGATATAAACTTTTTGGGAAACGAGTCAAGTCAAATATAATATGTTTTCGTGATTTTATGAATGTTTTGTAAAAAATTTTTCGATCAAAGTACAGACAAATTGCGGTTTCTTTTTTTTCTTTTTTCAAAATTCTAATTAATCTCTTCTGATTATATATGTCAGCATTTCCGTTTGACTCGGGCCACATATAATATGTTATAATTGTACGGTATAAATTCGATTTCTTTATGTTTTAATCAAATCGCAATGCTTATATAGGTTGCATTGAGTTCAATAAGATACGTCGGAACACGTGTTTTCATATGATTAACGCATCGCATAACGTTTAGACTAATCCATTCGATATTTGTGATTTACCTGCGCTGCAACGCGCGCGGGTCTTATTACTAGTTATTATTAAAAGGAGAGTTTTCTTTAAGAAGAAAGATAGGCGAAAAGAATGGTGAGAAGAGATATGGAGGCGACCTTTGCATAAGAGATTTTGTTTTGTACACCCCAACGACTATGCATTTTCTTTAAACGATATTATTATTAATACATATCTATTGGTCAGCCGAAGCAATAAATTCAAACTAGTAGCCCACATGTTATGCGTAGTCGTTGGGGTGAATAATGCCCCACCCTTGGGCGTTGTCCGCCATGTGTCGTCCTAGTCAGCAAAGAGGCGTTTTTCTAAAATATTGAGAATATAAGTTGCATTTTCTAATGCATGAGGCCAAAAGGTGTGAGGAACGGATGAGTGAGACAAAACTGTTCGAATTACGTTATTGATTGAATGATTTTTGTGTTCCGCTATTCCGTTTTCGATTGTGTAGGGAGAAGAGAAACGAAACAACATGCCATTCGATTTACAGAATTGATGAAAGGAGTTGTTGTATTCCCGGCCATTATCACATTGAAAGCATTTTATAGATGTGTGAAATTGAGTTTGAATAAGTCACGTGAATTAGGAAATTGGTTTATTTGCTTGTGCAAATATCCACAAGAAATTGGTTTTATCATCTAAAAATAGTATGTATAACGACAACCATTTGATGATAGGAATGGAGAGATCCATAAATTGCTCGAAGGGTAAATTAGTGCAAGTTGTAGAATCATGAAACGGAAATTATATTTGCGTTCTAAACACACAAGATTGGCAGACATTAGAACTCTTAACAAAACTGGAAATTGATGGTAAATGAACTTTTATAACATAAAACATCAATGCTAGGGTGTCCAAGATGGTGATACACGGTAAGAAGGGCAGACGAAGGAGAAGCTTGAACTTGGGGTCTTGAGGTGATGTTGACAGGGTAAAGGTCA
The DNA here is from genome assembly GCA_947069175.1 of Scalesia atractyloides. Classification (NCBI taxonomy): domain Eukaryota; kingdom Viridiplantae; phylum Streptophyta; class Magnoliopsida; order Asterales; family Asteraceae; genus Scalesia; species Scalesia atractyloides. The sequence continues at coordinate 32,417 of CAMTDV010000448.1, forward strand.
CTAGTACTGTTACAACTGAGAATTGGTGTCTGGGTGTGGAGATCCTTCACATCAAAACCAAAAGGATCAAATTCAATAAAGACTCTATTGTTAGTTGAAAAATGGATGTATAGATATTAAACTTTTCACTGGATTAGGAGCAAAACGTGTGTTGTCGATTTTGATATGTGGAAATGGTGGTGGTAAGGTATGGTGGCCAATGGCTTGGTCTGGAATTTTATGCCATTTATGACAATAATGTTTCGTAAGAAACCCTTATTGAAATAAGAATTAAGATTATGAGAGTTTTATGTCATGTTATCTGTAGCTCTGGTCTACATGTACCACTATTGATTCGGGGGTGGAGCAACATAGTGTTAGACGCTTGATCCATTTTGTAGCAGTGTATGCCATCTCAGAAATCGTGTGGGCCTGGTGTGGATGAGGGCCCAAAACCAAGTCTTTTGTGGGTTGGCGGCCATGGGGCCTGTTTGATGGGGCTGGTGTTGTTAGGTAGGGGCATGGCACAGTATGGCCTAATTATACACTCGAGCCCAAGATGAATGTCTAGGAGCCCACTGTTGTTGCCCGTAACCTAACATGAATTGAGGAGGCCTCGAACGGAGAAGATGGCCACTTTTGATAGACGGTAGAACCTTGTTGACCATGGCCACGGCCACGACCACGGCTCCTATCCCGGCCGCAGCCTCCATGAGTGTTTGATGAGTTGGACTTGTTGAAGCTGGAATCGGAACTTGGTTGGTTCGGTTGATGAGAAGTTTGGAGAGCTGAAAATATTGGTGACCCGATTAGCTTTTGTAGTTTCTTCAAGACAAAGATATCTAGCTTCATAAAAATTGGGAAGAGGATTTTGTTGTTGCAAGATTGTGGAAATACCTGATAGGCTTCATTAATTAAGACCCGTTAGTAGTTAAATAAGTAGTCGTTCTTCAGTAACTTGTGAACCCACGTTGGCTAACTTGTGAACCCACGTTGGCTAATTGATCGAACATGCTGGAAAAAGAAACGAGCTTAACATTTGAAAATTTCCTTTGCAAAAGCACAACTCTTGTGTGTTGATTATCATGAAAAATACTCTTGAGGGCTGTCCACGCATATACTACAGAAAGATCTGGAGAGATTGTGCCATAGATCCATTGAAGGTCTATGGCATCCGATCAATCCCAGATTCCATCATCGACAGTAGTATCTTTCTTGCCCGCATCTTAATCTTTCTCTTTGGCAGTGGAAGAGTATCCTTCTTGACGAGGGAAGAGGTATCGATCACCTGAAATGCACGGTAGTGGATCTTGAGCAACTCTACCCAAGATGCATATTGGCGGGAATGGCCGATTGAGTAAGTTAGATTGGGTCAAGAATAGAAAGGGTTTTCAGGAAATAGTTAGCTGAATAATGTTAGGTTATTTTCTGTTTTGTGATTCAATAAAGATCATTTTCACTTCCATCATATTTATACTCGACTATCTGTATACTAAGACCAACAATAAGAGCATAATAAACCTGCAACTTTAGCAGCATCTTCTTCGTCGAGAATCGCAGCAAAGCCGTTGAACTGTTTATTGTACGAATAAATCATAGCCTCATCAACCCTCTCTTTGCTGTTAATGAAGAAATGATAAGTCCAGTACTTTGATCAAACTAAACCTATTATATTATGTTTTGTTTTTTATACAGATTATTTACCTCCCTAATATCGAGTGAAGAATCTCGAATTGAGAATCTGTAATCTGAGAGGCTTCAAGTTCATGATCTAGTCGTCCCAAGTACACTAAATAAGACTGAAAAAATCAGAAAATGCATATCAAAGTGAGCTTTTTAAATCTGAAATATTTCAAAGTCATGATCTAGTCGTATACACTCCGATTAGCTATTTTTATCTTTTATATATGCAGAAAACAAATATTATATTTAGTTTTATTATAAAAATAAATATTTTTTTATTAAATTTTATTTATTCACTTATTTTAAATTCCATAATTTACAAGTTATTTCTAAGTTACAAATTTAATTCGTATTTTGAAAAATATTCTAAGTTTAATTAACAAAAAATCTTTTACAAATTGCAGGAAATTTAAAAAGTTTTAATATAAAAATAAAAACTAGAGTTAAGTGTCATTTTTGTCCCAGTGGCTTGTTTATTTTTGCCATTTCAGTCCAATTTTAAAAAATACGCAATTTACGTGTCATTTCAGTCCAAAAAGTTAACCCCAGTTAAAAACCTCAGTTTAATGAAGGGAAATAAACATTTGCAGTTGGCCGGGTTCAAACCCGTGACCATTCGGTTAGAAAGAAATGAATTAACCAGGGTGCCAAAACTCATTTTGTTATAAACTTCCATTGGTTTATCTTTTAACAAAACGTAAAGTCATTGAACCATACACACATTGTGTTGTGCTAACTCGCTAAATTTAGAACTAAACGTAAAACGAAAAATTTTGCAAAATATGAAAAACATAGGGGATCAAAGTTGAAAGTAAAAAATTGTGAGGTTAAATGGGAAAAACTAAAAACTTTTGGGTTAAAACTACAAAATCAAGTAGTTTTGGGTTTAAACTGAAATTATTTTTTTTGAAACCCCCCCCCCCCCCCCCAAAACATAAGGACAACACCTCAATACCTTAACTTGTTGCTAATTTATATTATGGAAATTACCAAATTGTGGCCGGAAAAGGATACATCGGGTAAGGAGTGAAACTTGCTCTAGAGAAGTTAAAATTTGGCCAAAGTAGAAATACCGGCAATCTGTAGATACTCTGTCGGTAATATATGTCACTGTTCCATCAGAAAACGTATCACCAACGGCCAATGTACCGACAAAACATCACCAACAGATGCTCGTCAATGATCACTATCCCCAAACGGGTGTTGAACAGAATTGTCCTCGGTGATGCCCCTCTTTTTAGCAATGGTTACACATTAAAAAAAGTAAATTTACTTGAAAAAAAAGTGATAAAATCCATTAGGGGCGGACCTATAGTGTTACAAGGGGTAACCTCCGTTGCCCCTTGACGCTCCGATGACGTTCCGACAGTAGTGTAAATTTTGAAAAAATTTGACGTTTTTCGATTTCGTTACCCTTATACGAATTTTCTAGATCCGCCACTTAACTAGTTGTTTCATGTGGCAACGAATATAAAAACGTGTATACCTTTTTGCTTTTGCTTTTCATTACCAAATATGAGGACTGTAACACACATACACTGATGAAGAAGGTCAGAAGAACACTAGACAAATTCATTTTCTGCATTTGTTAATTGAAGCAAGCTAAATGGTAATAGCCGAAATTTTATTTTAATCAGGCAATAAAACAATTACAGAATTTAATTAATCCATATTAAACATATAGTTTGATTTTATTGATACCAAGTCAATTATAATTAAAGTAATTAATGCAAAAGATATGAACATTTATTACTGGTTTAGTTACATCCTTTAATAACTGAGTTAGTCTTTTTATCTGAATTGTATCAGTTATATTCTTGTATCAACAACCACAATTTTAAGATGTAGAAAAAATATATAACTGATGATCTAAAATTTTTAAAGTTAATATGGAGTTTTTAATAGTAGAAAAAATATATAACTGAAGATCTGAAATTTTTAGGTTAATATGGAATTTTTAATAGCAAACTCGCAAGCATTTTTTAAGTAGAATAAACAAAGAAAGTGCAAATTTGGACGTTTGAGAAAATATCATTATTTTGTAAATCAATAACCTCTAGCTCAAGTGGTAGAAGGACTTGAGTTCTTCTTAGAAGACTCAAGTTCAATTCCTACTTGATGCAAAAAAGGAGTGAGGCACTGGTGGGCAGTGATAGGAGACCCAGGGAAACCTGGGTTCGATTCTTGAGCCAAACGGGTTTACCGGTAATTTTATGGTCGTGCCTACGGGTGGGTTACTGGGTTTTTCCGGAATTGGTGATGGACGACTCGGGTTACTCTGTTTGTCCAGCGGGTGCCCTAAGAGTGCTCGGATTGATTTGTTGGCCGTTAAAAAAAAAATTTGTGAATCAATCCTGATATTATTTTCTAAATTTAATATTGTAGTAGTGACAATACATACTTCTGTACATCTTAAAGGTGAAACTTAAAGGTGAAAAAATGTATTACATTAAAAAAAAATTTGTGAATCAATCCTGATATTATTTTCTAAATTTAATATTGTAGTAGGGACAATACATACTTCTGTACATCTTAAAGGTGAAACTTAAAGGTGAAAAAATGTATTACATATACAAATCTTAAAGGTGAAAATTAAAAGTAAAGTGAAAAAATGTATTACGTATACACATCTTAAAGGTGAAAATTAAAGGTGAAAATTAAAGGTGAAAAAATATATTACATATACTAATGAATAATGATTTTAGAAAAATTCATAAATGTATACAAATTAATATATAATTATTAATTACTATTTAATGTAATTTGACTTCTTTAATGGAATATAACTTTCATTTAGTGTGATTGAAACATGAGTTCGATTCTTGAGCCAAACGGGTTTTACCGGTAATTTCACCGTTATGCCTACGGGCGGGTGGGTTACCGGGTTTTCCTCAGAAGTGGTGGTGGATGACTCGGGTAACTCTCGGAGTACTCCGTTTGTTCATTGGGTGCCCCGAGAGTACTCGGAATTGATTTGTTGGCTGTTAAAAAAAGATAATTTAAAATAAATGCGTATTATTAATATAATAATTAGTATTTTTTTAAAAGATATTAATATAACATTAATTAGCATTTTCTTTAAAAGACATTTCCAAAGTATAAATTATAAATAAATATATGCATTATGTTGTTGTAAGGTAGGCATTGGGAGTTTTTCAAAAAAAAAATTATTTTTTACTTTTAAGTTTTAACCCAAAGATTTTAATCTTTTATATTTTAACTCATTTGACTTTTTTACTTTTGACAAAAAAAACTTTTCATTTTTTACAATTTAACCGCTAACACTTTTTTATTTTCAACTTTGGCCCTCCATACTTTTCATCTTTCGTAAGTTTTTCGTTATAAATTTTTCGAGTTAACACACCACAACATGCGTGTAGGGTTCAACGTTTTTTGTCTGTTTTTCCCATTTGACTGGTAGTCGCAACATGTCTATTTTTCTTCGTTTGACGAGTTCGTCTCAACAAGCGGATCCTTGATCGACTTAGTTATTCCTTTCTACGTTTTACATTCATATCTAATTTTTTCATATTAACATGCTGCAACGGGTGTGCGCGATTCAACGATTTTACGTATGTTTTTCGTTAGGTGTTATTTTTTACTTTTTTATTTATTTTATTTTTACGAGCTCTTTTGATGTTGGTGGTCGTTGGCAGTGTTGTGGCATATTTTTATGTACGTGTCCATATAAATTCGATTTGCTCTACTTTTCGACGTTAACTTTTTATGAAAACGAGTCTGGTTAAGTATAGTACGTTTTCGTTTAAAATCAAATTTTACGTACATATTTTATGTACGTCTTGGTATGTAACACCCCGAAAACGGGTTTGGTAACCAAACCACGTTAGTATTAAAGAGCGGGTAAAATACGGTTAGTGATAAAAGTGAACTTGTAAACAAAATAACTACGAAATAATTAACCTAGTTGATTATTTGTATTGTTAGTAATAAATATTGGATGATATCCATTTATAATTAAAATCTCAAACATGGGGACCAAAAGGGGGAAAAACCTAAAGTTTAGGTTTAAAAAGATTAAACACAAAACACACACACAAAATGTGTGTGTGTTCGATCACGGCTGGAGAAACAAGGGATAAACCCTTGTTCATCAAGCATCATAAAATTGAAAGGGAATTCGAGTCTTAAACTCATGCATGAACGCGTATAAACGATCACCTAGATGAGGGGATCATAAGGTATGTCTCAAAACTTAGATTGGTGAAAGTTATAATTTGAGACAAGTAGAATACTTGCAATTAGATTGTTGGATTATGATCCAAATATGAAATTGAGTGTATATGTATGCTTAATTTCGTTAGATATAGTGAAAATATGAAATATTTGAGGTATGGTTACTTGTAAGTGATTAATAAGTAAATATTGAAGTGGGTTTTAATATTATGATGAAATTGATGATATAATCATGATTAGAATCATCATGCATGATGGTAATAAGAAAGTGTTTGAATAATCTATGAATTCGAGTATATGATCATACTTGTCATAAGATGGGTCATTGTATAATATAAAGAAATTGATGTTAAAATCATGTTATAGATGCTTGAAATCATGTTACCTACTAGTTAGTATGTAAAATTTGATTTCATTAAGTAATCGGACGAAATGCCTAAGTGAGTTCGATGAACCAATCATGCATTTATATATGTTAATAAGTCAATTGACTTTTTAAAAGTCAACTGACCAATGATAAGATTGAATGATAAATTCGACATAAAACCCGTAAGGTGGAATAGTCGTGATTGATAATGACTAATCTAACCATCTTACGAATTATGATGATAGTTTAACGCTTGACAAGCTAGGTGAAGGCTTGGGAAGGAAACAGGTCAAACGAATCAAGTACGAAGGAAAAGCGTAATTTAGATGCAAGGTAAGTAAAGCTTACACCTTTTTGTAGGATGTGTATTTATTTGTAAGTTATAAATACAACAAAGGTTATATTAGAAATACGGTTCCGACACGAAATGATATGGGTCGGAACACATCAAAAGATGGAAAACCATGCTTAATGGTAAAAAGGGTCGAAATGGTAATTTGGTCATGTGATGATATATGTAAAATGAGTTTCTGAATGGCTACTTTATAAGTAAGCCTAAACGAATAAAAAGAGAAAACGGTGATTTAGTCACGTATAAATGGATAAAAGTCGAAGTATAAAATGACACCAAGTGACATAAACCATGTTGAGTTAAACGCGTAAGAAACGGATTTAAGAGACATAACTAAATTGCGAGTAATCCCAAATGAGTTACTTAACGGAAGGGTAAATAAATACCATTGATATATATGCGCAAAATGTTTGGTCGTTTAGATCAAACGGGTCAAATGGTAATGTTGATACCATTTGACATATAACGACTAATAAGTGTTTGTCGAGTCTTATGCTCATAGGATAAAACGACTTGTGAATTAGTGATGCTATGAATTAGAAAATTATTGAGGCAAGGTATTAAAACGGGTCAAAATGTTGACCCGAGCCAGGTACGCATAAATAAGATTATAGTTAAACGATCGATTTTGGTCAAATATTTAGTGAAAGTCCTTCGTCGTAGAAAGAGGGACTAAAATTGACCAAAACGTCCTTGATGGGTAAATCGGGCAAACGACCCTTATGGGTTGTTTAGAAATATATATTATGGTAATGTAAACCTTCGATAAGCAATAAAGTTATAGACATAAGCTTTCTCGGGTCAAATGCCTAAATTGAGCATTTTTCCGTAAAATGACTAACCGAAGGGTAATATTCGTGATAATTGGTTTACTATATCAAATCCGTCACAATAGTAGTTGTGGTGGAATACAAGTAGATATTTTAATGTGAAAATATGATTCTAGAAATGAATAAGCTTGGTTATGCTTAAAAGCGCTTAAAAACCCTTAACGGGTCAAAATAAGCATATAAGCACAAACGGGTTAATGATGCATAATAACCCGTGCTTTGAACCTTGTGTGATAGGAAACATTTAAAATATGATGTCTATGATAATATAAGTGTAACAAACAAGTGGATTTGATAAAAGAATGAACGGGTCAAAAGCTATGTTAAAAGAAGTTTAATAATTAATTTATGCCACGGGGTTAAATTCTAGAAAACTGTTAATCCGGATGTCGGATTTTAATTCCATGTGATGGAGAATCAAATTACGATCGCATAGGAAAAAGAATCGTGTAAAACGGATCAATAACGAATAAGTTATGGACGTTTTCGTAATAGGGACTGAAAGTGTAAAAGCTGAAACTGGGATGCAGCGTAACCTATGGTTCTGGACCGTAACTTACGGTTCAGAGCTGCTGTTTGGAGTAGACCAGGTGAACCGTAAGCTACGATTCCCAACCGTGTAGCTTACGATAGGTTATGACAAAAATTGAATTTCACTCCTTTTTTGATATTTGGGTCTATCTAAATATGTTTTATGTTCATCCTAACTAACGTGTAGGATAAATTTAGGTATCTAGGTGCTTGCTAAGTGATACGGATGAAGATCAAGCTCGATGAAGAACCGAACACGATCAAAGTTCAAGCTTCCGCGTTGTAACTAGTCGATTATGAAACTAGTAGACGATAACAAATTGAAATGTTTTAAATTTTATCAAGTTTCATTGAACATGATATTTGTTAGACGGACGTGTATTGTTATTAATACATTTATAATTGATTTTTTTATAAATTTTGATTTATTTAATAAGGGTCTTACATGGTATGAATTCGAGTTGGTGTATGTTTCGATATAAACTTTTTGGGAAACGAGTCAGGTCAAATATAATATGTTTTTGTGATTTTATGAATGTTTTGTAAATTTTGTTTTGATCCAAGTAGAGACAAATTGCGGTTTCTTTTTTTTCTTTTTTCAAAATTCTAATTAATGTCTTCTGATTATATATGTCAGCATTTCCGTTATAACCGTTACATTTTCTATGTATGACTCGGGCCACATATAATATGTTATAATTGTATGGTATAAATTCGATTTCTTTATGTTTTAATCAAATCGCAATGCTTATATAGGTTGCATTGAGTTCAATAAGATACGTCGAAACACGTGTTTTCATATGATTAACGCATCGCATAACGTTTAGACTAATCCATTCGATATTTGCCATGTACCTGCGCCGCAACGCACGCGGGTCTTATTACTAGTTATTATTAAAAGGAGAGTTTTCTTTAAGAAGAAAGATAGGCGAAAAGAATGGTGAGAAGAGATATGGGGGCGACCTTTGCATAAGAGATTTTGTTTTGTTCACCCCAACGACTACGCATTTTCTTTAAAAGATATTATTATTGATACATATCTATTGGTCAGCCGAAGCAATAAATTCAAACTAGTAGCCCACATGTTATGCGTAGTCGTTGGGGTGAATAATGCCCCACCCTTGGGCGTTGTCCGCCATGTGTCGTCCTAGTCAGCAAAGAGGCATTTTTCTAAAACGGGTTATTTTTCTAAACGTAAAATAACAACTAATATTAATTTCACACATTTAATAATAAAGTTTTAAAGAAATTATGAGTGTAATGTTTGTCTTAACCCATCGTGAACACGAAGTTGCAAGAGGAAAATACACATTTCTGATGTTCGATCTTGTGGAACATCTTGGAACTCTAGATCTAGGCTCTAGCATACCTTGAGTCGGGCGGGGAGTTGTTTAATTTTGTATATCAAATTTTAGTTTCGTTTTCTGATGTTTTTATATGAATTATGTAATGCTTTTGTTTTAGTGAAATTTTAGTAATTTTTGTGTTTTAAATGTATAACTTATTTTAAATTAAAAAAATAAATGGTTTAGGATACTTGAAAGAAGTGACGCCAATAACTAGGGTAATTGCAGTAAATTTTACTAGTATTTTTATAAGCTTAATGTTCGTCTTAATCCACCATTAAAACTAAATGTTTCCATTATGCTTTATATGCAGGCGCTACCATTAATAATGATAACACCAAACACCTTTTCTTTTTCCATCCATATCCATCAAGAATAGGTCGTATTGACATGATCTTCAACAACAATATCAACTCATTATCATGAACTTGTTATTATCACCAAGGTATTTTTCTTTAACCTGGCAACCATCAACATCCATTGTCATCAACACTAACATACTTAGTTTTGTATTTTTCACCGTCGTGCCTACAGGCGGGTGGCAATTTGGCGGGTCAATGGGATGTGATTACCATTTGCATTTCTTGTTAACATGACCCGACACGGCACAACAAACTTCTCGTACATCCGAACAAATCATGGTGACACCACTAAATACGCTACTGGGTCGCCTCTAGCCTACCCATTGTACATCTCACATCACTTGTGAACATGGCATTCATTGGGCAGTTAACAAATGCATTATTCAAAATCAATAGCTTTAAGCTATCATTAACAAGATCCAACAACTTGAAAAAATTAAAATACAGCCTTTTAGTTATGTAGGTCAAAAGAAACTTGAAACACACAGGCATTGATATCTATTTATTACGTTTTTGAGCTTTCTTTCCTTGTCCCTTCTTTGGCGGTCCCTTGCCACGACGCTTCAACATTTCAAGTATTGATAAACGCCTGCAAAACGTCGGTAAAGTAACAGATTTTAATTTTAAACTAAAGTACTTAACCGCGTGTATATTATTTGTTATGTTGAGAAGTAAATATATGATATAAATTGTCAAACAGACTACCAATAATATTTTCCTAAAAGTTAGGAACTTTTTCGACCCGTTTAACTATCATTAAGTCATGTTAAACATTATGCTTTATTTTGACGGGTCAAAGGGGTAAAAATAAAAGAGAGAAAAAAATAAAACTGGTCAAAAGTCACCCAAAGGATGAATGCTAAAACTTTTCAAATCTTTGTATTAAAAATAATAGATTATTATTTTTGTAAAAAAAATAGGTTTTGTATGCATTTACAATTTATAAAACTTTAGAAAAGACAACAATTTGTTGGTGGGTTACTCTGGCCTCTGGCTTGACCCGTTTTGGCTTGCATTGAAAATCACTCGTTTTGACAAGAATCTTTTGACCCATTACCCAGCATGCCCATTTCACCCTATGGGTAGAGATAAGGTTGTCTACATCTTACCCTCCTCAGACCCTAACTTAGCTTTGCTATTGGTGGTATTTGCTGAGTATGATGATGATGACCCAGCATGCCCATTTTAAACCAAGATTACTATCATATTCTTCCCTGAAAAGAAGCTGCCTAAAACAAAGGTCTTCACTTTTAAAGTGTGACATCTTAACCTAAGTCTAAAGTCCATACATTGACCACCAACTAAAAATGGAAAAGGGATAAACATCTATTAGCACCATTGTGTAATTACATTTGTAGGATATCAACTTTAATCACTACATATCTGAATCTCAAAATCTCACTTTCTGTTTTTTTCTACAATGGTTTTTGATGGTTTCTTCAGCAATAACTCGGTGGTATATACCCCTTTCTTTCCCTTTTATCTACCCTGATCTCCTATTGATGTTTGGGTTGCTATAAATGCAGTTGTATGCAAACATAAAAAGATATAAACACAAAGAGATGATGAATGATGGATCCAAACGGAGATAGAGACAGAGTACGGTTGTAAAAAGCTTAAAATGATCTTTCATTTTCACAATATAATGAAGTGAAACAAATGAATTGTTGCATTGATGCTTAAAGCTTAGATGAATTTGAAACCTATAGAATATTTCTCGAGATATCAAAAATGCATACGTAGTAAGAAGCATAGTCTATCTAAAGTGACAAATTACTCATTTAAGTGCTATTACTATCTTCAAAACGCGATAAAAACAGTATGATGGACTAATATCAGTGTATCGGATTATAGTTAGTTTAGCTAATAAAATTTCAAATGTGAGATAATCGAAAATCCGGTCATTCATATATAACAGCAATACGCAGTTACCGCAATTAACGCAAGAAAGAAAGCATAATGTTTCTTTCAAGGATGGTAAAACATATCTTATCATCTATAAAAACTTCTAGTAAATATGCATTAGAAATCTCTTTTTTACATTGCAGCTTTAGAAATTAGCAGATTAGCATGTCATACTAAGTTTTTTTTTTCAAAAAATAGACGTCTTTGCATAAAAATAGAGGTAGCAAGATGGGTTAATCATGAGGGTTGAGTACGGGTCATAACAGGTACGGCCAACCCATTTGACGTATTTCCTTTTTAGCTATTCTTCAGCCATTTGACCCGTTTTGAAATAAAAAAACATATCCCCGATCGACCCATTCATAAGTAAACTAGTCGAAATTGCCACCTCAACATGTGTGTGTGCATTGAATTTCAGTCTACAGAGAGAGAGAGTGAGAAGGATGGAGGGAAGTTTACTCTTGTTCTTTGCGTTGCACAACCACAGGGTCCTCTTTCTGGATGTCATCCGGATACCATGACGAAACTTTTTCTCCAATGAACTTCTTGCGTAAAATCTTATGGGCTGATCATTGACCAGTTGGATTAAGCACATGACCAAATACGTGTGCCCTTGCTTCTGCTACTCCTCTAACTGCTGCTTGCGCTAACAAGCTTCTTAAGCTTGAGGAGCTCATCTTTTGAATGTCTAACAAAAAAAGATCTCAACATTTAGTACATTTAAACAGGATTGTAATCGTTTGACAAACTTCATGTTACAATTACTAACTTGCAGCCCCATTATTGCTAACAACGATAATAAGTAGGAACCAAGTTTTATAACTGCTCTATTTAGGTCACTCCGTGGAATCAAACATGAAAAATTTTCACAAAAATCAAACAATATTGAAATTTGAGTGGTTTTTGAAGTTATAAGGTGTTTAACCGACTTTAATGAAAAAAATTAAAACTTCGTCACTCTTTACTGATTTTCACCCAATTAAATTTAATCCACAAAGCACACCCAAACACTTATTTTACCATCCATAAAAACTTCTATAAAATGCATTAGAAACTCTTTTTTAAATTCAGCTTTAGAAATTGCAAATTTGCTTCATTGTTTTTTTTTTCAAAATGCGTCTTTGCATAAAAAATAGAGGGAGCAAGATGGGTTAATCATGAGGGTTTGGGAAGGTTAAAAGGTAGCCAACCCATTTGGTATTTTTCCCTTTTTGCTTTCTTCAGCCACCTTTGAAAAAAAAAAAAATTCCCCACACCCTTATGTAAAATAGTGAAAATTGCCCCCAACATGTTGGTGCATTGAATTTTAGTCTACAGGGGAGAGGGAAGGTTTTGGGGGGAATTTTCTTGTTCTTTGCTTGCCAAACCAGGGTCCTCTTTTTGGTGTCATCCGGATACCATGACG
>CAMTDV010000449.1:0-22425 GCA_947069175.1 Scalesia atractyloides
CCTTCGATTGAACCCTAAAATCAGTCATCGCCCTTTCTTAATTGACGATTGAACCGTAAATTGATGCTACATCGCCACATCAAATAACGCCTCTGTCAATTAACATGGTTTCATTACCTGTTATTGTCTTTGTTTCGGCATCGGTTTAAATTGCAGATTCCAGGTATGTTACTTTCAATTTATGATCTGATTATATGTTCTACTGAAACAAAGTGTCATTGGTTGTAGACATGTTAAATGATGGTTCTATTGAAACAAAAATCAAGTGCACCAAATTGATCGAATCGTTGATTGAATCATATTTTTGCAGCGTTTATATGTTGAAGAATTCTTTTGATTTTGATATGTTTTACTAATTTAATCTGGTGTTTCTATTGATTTTATATGACAGATATTATTCAATGTTGGATGAAGCTAATGAGTATCTGAAGCAGCTTCAACTAAAAGTACTAGTATATGTTTCTGGTGACTTAAAACTAGCTTGACAAGATTCATTTGTTGTTTCTTTTATTTTACCAGAAAATCCGTTCGTTTAAGTGTTAATGTTTGTTCGTAGTTTTTGTTAAACTTCAACGAACGAAGACAATAAGCCTCGCTCGTGTTCGTTCAGTTCTTACATCCCTTGCCACGTTATTGACCATATGGAATACTAATTGTAGATTACTTGCTTGTAATCAAACTGATGAAAGACAACTACATCAATATCTTAGGATTGAACCGGTCAACATTACTTTACTTTTTACCATTTGAAAAATGAGAATCAGTTTGAAGTATTCAATCTTAATTTGGATGACATCGTAATAAAAATAGATAATATAAAAAAGCCTTTTTTTATAAACAAAAGTTAAGCCGACATTAACTATTACTGATTTCGGTGGTGTTTTATCTTAAGAATATTTTCAAAGTTAGCTAAAAAGGAATGTGTCAAAAGGGTTCATGGTTTAAGCAGTTGTTGCTAGGCTTGGAGCAAGATGCTTATCTGCAGTTGAGTGCTTTTGACAACACATTAGAAACTGTGGAAACATTGGATGCCGCACAGGCCAAATTTGAGGATATTTTGGACTCGCCTTTGATAGAAACAGCATGTGCCATGATTAAAAGTCTTGCGAAGGCTAAAGAACTCGATTCCTCTTTAATTTTGCTAATAACAGTGCTAGGGCCTCTGCAAAAGAGTCTCCTACCATGAAAGATGAGGTAAAAATGATAACTTTATCGTCTATGTGTTTTCAAGAAAGAATTCTCTGTCTAATTTAGCATAAATTTTCAGGTGAAAGCAATCATGTATGAGTTATGCATAGCCACCAAGAGAAGTTTAAAAAGCATAGCGCGAAAAGATAAAGCTACTTAAGTATCTATTAACCTTCTCAGATCCGGAAGAGCATAGCACCAAAAGAACTAAATCATGTATGGGCGAAACTTTTATGAGTTGATTTTAGAGTCAATCCAGGAGAACAAATAAACTTTTCTCATTCCTGCAATCGTTCATGGTATCACCATATTTCCTGTTATTATTAATTATATTGATTCATGGCTTTTAATAGTTTAACTCAATTGATTATACTGATTTAAGGATCCGGAAAACAATGAATATTCCTGCCCAGAATGCAAGGGTCAGTTTTCATTTGACCTAGCGGTTGTAGACGAAAGTCAATCTAAAGTCAGCAGTTGTACAGAAAGCAATGACCAGAGTACACTTCCTAACAAAATAATTGTCGTCTGTAAGGACGTTGAAGGCATTACTATCCAAATCTTCATCTGTAAGATCACCGTTCTCAATTTTAATATAATGTTTTGATTGTTTAATTGACTCTATTTTTTGTTTTATTTTGTAACAGAATTCAGTGCAAGTGTGGTTCATGTGGGACCAGGAAGAAAACTCCATCCGAATGGGAACGACATACTGGTTCCAGAGCAAAAAAGTGGAAAGTCAGCGTTAAAGTCAAAGATTCGATGTTACCGCTAGAAAAAATGGTTTGTTTTTCGTTTCATTGTACTTTGATTAAAGTATGGTATATACGTTACTATTATTAAAGCTTGCAGATTATTACGCTAAGGCTGTTTCGAATCAATTAGATGAACAAATGTTTTCATTTATTCAAGGTATTCATATTCTTTATGCTATACTTCACGGGTTTACATTCTTTGATGGTATAATGCTATTTGTTTTTTGAAACCGTAGAGAAGTATGAACCTGTTTATGCAAAATGGACAACCGAACGATGTGCAATTTGTAGATGGGATGAAGATTATGATGTTAACAAAATCATTATCTGCAACAGGTCTGTTTATAACTTTATTCTTTCCAGTATGTAATGCAACAATATGTAAACAGTTTACTTATTAATATAAGTTCGTTCTCATCAGATGTCAAATCGCTGTTCATCAAGAATGCTAGCGTCGACTCCATAACGAGTCGTAAAATATATAATATTTTTATTTTATCGTCCGAGTCGTCCGTGATGAGCGTAGTCAGTGACTAGCGTCGAGTCCGTAACGAGTCGTAAATATATTATATTTTTATTTTATCGTCCGAGTCGTCCGTAACGAGCGTACGTCCGTAACTTGCATCGAGTTCGTAACGACTCGTAAATATATAATATTTTTATTTTATCATCTGAGTCGTCCGTAAGGAGCGTATATCCGTAACTTGCATCCAGTCCGTAACGAGTCGTAAATATATAATATTTTTATTTTATTTTATCATCCAAGTCGTCCGTAACGAGCGTTGAGTCGTAAATAGCGTTGACCCCGTAACGAGTCGTAAAATATATAATATTTTTATTTTATCGTCCCAGTCGTCCGTAACGAGCGTAGTCAGTGACTAGCGTCGAGTCCGTAAAGAGTCGTAAATATATAATATTTTTATTTTATTGCCCAAGTCGTCCGTATCGAGTGTCGTTCGTAACCGGCGTCGACTCCGTAACGAGTCGTAAATATATAATATTTTTATTTTACCGTCCGAGTCGTCCGTAGAGTTAAATAGATTATAACGAGTGGATGAAAATAGATGATAATAATAGCCGCAAATGAAGACAAAATTGAACGACTATTTGATTAGGTGCATAGTTGTCAATAGCAAATAGCGTACGATAGAGACAAGCTACATATACGTTACGTAGCGATAGTGATGAAATAGCGAACGATAGAGACAATATACCTGTACGCTACGTAGCGGACTTTATTAGTTGAAGTGTTTTCATTTGAAGTATAAGTCGAGTAACATGTACTTTAGTTGCTTCGGAATTTGCTCAAGTAGGACTTTACAATGTTCTTGCCTTTTGTAATAGATAAACATTGCTTCTTTTTATGGTTGTTATACAGGCATATGCAAGTTGCAGGTTTATAAGCAAGTTGCAGGTTTATAAGCAGGTTTATGAAGAGCCAATATCTAATCATCAATGCACCTAATGACAACAAACCATAAACAAAGCAAGAAGATTGGAGGCATTCTGTTCTTTTTTTATTACATATAAAGTATAGGTGGAAATTATGACCCGTATCTTTATAGAAGGTCAGTTAAGATAATATTTAATCTATAAAATGTGATATGTTGTGAGGATACATCTGTTATCAATCTCAGGTATGGATTTTCCGTTGCTAATTCCGTGTCAACATAAATCTGATTCTTATCAGTAAAGTTATTCCGACTAACGTTAAGAATTCGGAGAAAGTTAGCAAGAAAGAGACTTGAGCCTCCTATCTCTAAGAATTTAATGTAGTTTTTATGTTTTTTACGTCTGAAATATTGTTTTTTTAATATTAACTTTTTGTTTGACGTGATTGTTTGATCTTTATATGCTTTTGATATATATGAATAATTCTATCTTTTATTACCCATTTTTTTTATTTTAACTAAATCAATCTAACATTTGACATCAAAGGCTTTGATCACCTGATCAAAATACTTTTTTGACATTAATCGATGAATCTTAATAAAAGAAAAAATAAAACCAAATACATCTAAGGCTTTGATCACCATGATCAAAATACGTCCGAATATAATATAATATGTTTATGAATGTAATTCGTTGATTATACAATAACGTGTTCGAATATAATTTAAAAAGTAATTATCTTTACATGAAATATTTATATACATAGGGAGGCAAAGTTGGAATATTTATGAAATTAAAGAAAAAAAATTTGGTTGGATGAAAAAGAAGATACTTAAGAGATTCAAAATGTTGTTTGTGTATTTATGATTATTGAAAATTAAATTTTCCTAACCCGGGATGTTCCCGGGTGATAGCCTAGTCTTCTATCTTCTATATATAATAAACTAGGTTATCACCCGGGAACTTCCCGGGCTCGGGTAAGTTATTTATATTAATTATTTATTAATACATACTTAAAATCATACAAAAAGATTGACATAGTAATGTCTTCGATATAAAAGATTGACATTAATGTCTTGAACTTACATAGACTGATTTAAATAGTTATAATTAACATGGATCTATTTGAACAATTGAATTTTCGTAGAGGTTTTGGTATTGTACTAAATGACATTAATCTACAAATTTGTGATATAAAAAATAGAACACACATGAGATTCGGTCTTGTCTATTGTACCAAACTGATGAACACTCCCTCCACCTCCTTGTACCAGCATAATCTACAAATTTGTTATCCAAAGTAAAAAAAATAATAAACCATCCATACTTAAAGATTAATGTATAGATTCTATATAATGAATAAATATGTAATTAACTAAATCACCTTTGTTTTTTACGCGTATGGCCTGAGCACAATTCCTTGGCAACTGTGGTGTTGGACGCGTACACATTTTTTCGACGAACTTGGAACAACTTTTTTTATATAAATATGACCCTTATATTTACCTATAACTCCAACTCCATGCCTCATATCTTGCATACTCCATGCTTTTATTTACCTATAACCCTACCCTTATATCAGAGGTTGATTTGTGAACTGCACATGTGAAGCTCAAAGACAAAGGAGCATGAAAATAAAATA
The DNA here is from genome assembly GCA_947069175.1 of Scalesia atractyloides. Taxonomy (NCBI): domain Eukaryota; kingdom Viridiplantae; phylum Streptophyta; class Magnoliopsida; order Asterales; family Asteraceae; genus Scalesia; species Scalesia atractyloides. Next base: position 4,978 of record CAMTDV010000449.1, read on the forward strand.
AAGGGGAATGAAAAGCATAAATCAATTTGAGGATGACAATGAATATACCAGATTACTAACCACATTGATTTTGTACCCCTTATTTCTACACAATACCCTGCACCACCCTCCCAAGTTCCTACCTCACCGATACTATCCCTCATAAAATGAATATTAGTGGTCCCAACCCTAACCCTCCCAAATTACCCCAAACGACCAAATTAAAATTATTTAATTGATTCTCAAAATAAGCACCATACAATTCAAAAGCCATAAGCTGGAATTTATGCTAATATAACCATAAATATACCTTGAGAATATATACTCTTCACAGCGGAAGTTGCAAGATCTCTAATAGATACTAAAGTTAATTTTAAAGTTAAGACCAAAATCAAAAAATCATTACATAGCCTAACCAACCAAATAAGATCAGAATTGAAAGATACCTTCTCATGATCACAAATTCACAAGAAGCTGCAAACATAACAATCCATATGCAAAAGTTTGTAGAGTCGATTGACAGATTTGAGCATAGACATATAATCAAGCATAGGCACTTGCACCAACAACAATCAATTTTGGCCTCATGAGCGTGGTACTTCTCAACAACTGCAGAATTTCCTACTTAAACCCATTTCTTCGCCCGCGTGTTGCGGCGGGTGCCACGACGAAGACTTGGTGGGCATCACATTTCGGTACACTCGTTGTTATAGCAAACGAAAAACGGAAAGTGAATACAAAAAATAGTCCTATATGGCTAAAAGCATAAATAAGTATAGGCCAACACGTTAATTTCTCAGTATTTCCGTGAGCAATACTAAATAGTTTAGTTGTCGTCAAGCATCTTTTTCGTCAACCTAAAAAGTGAAATTATACAAAACACTAAGAAAAGTGAAAATACAATTTAAATTTTTCACATATTCATTTTATACCTTTTTTACTACTCCTTTTCGAACATGATCCAAAACAGCTAGAACCGATGCCACCAAAGTTGGTTTTAAAGCTGAAGCATCCATCACCCATGGTTCCTTTTGTATCTTATTTGAAGTGTCTGTTAATGTCAGCTGTCCCATAACCAATTGAAAATTATTCCATCAAGTTATAGTAAAACCAAAAACAACATAAAATACTGATGTGTATTGGGTGTTCCACCTAAGTGAGATGAAAACCCTAGAGGTGTTTTGAATGAAAATCCTACAAAATTACATATCAGCGAAAATGACAATGTAATGCTTTCCAATCCTTCCTTTCCTCCTCCTTTATTATTATTATATAGGAAGATAAAACTTATTGTTAGGCCATTGTTATTTTGGGTTTCCCGCTCAATTGATTGGATATTTTTTGTTGGATACGCTACTTTCTCTCTGCTTCCTCAAAACCCTAAACACGATCTTCAATAATAGCATTCAGGAACTATTTATAATGCTGAAATCCTTTCAAATATAAGCATGTAATCTATCTATCTATTGGTTTTATTTGCACCTTACATTATGTGTGAATATTTATTTATATATCGTTACTGGCTTCTGTAGGAGAACAGGAGCACTTCTTCAACTACCGGACAACAGCCTCGCAGATTAGACCATTTAGTAAGGTTTAGTCTTATTTTACTATTGTATTCATTATTAACCAACACATTTTCACATTATTCTTTATAGGCAAAACCTAAAGCGAAAATCTAGATGCTTAAGGGATCACTTCTTTCTTTTTTCTAATGCTATTGAACTTCCGATTTCTCCAAAGACTCCTCTTAAAAGTGTCCACTATATGTTGCTCTCTTGAATTTTATAAAATTTTTAAATAATAAAGGAAGTAAAAATTCATATATACTTACCCGGTGACAATCCAACTCAACTCCTTTATCAATATTGTAGATCTAACAATATAGTGTTACTATGTATTTATGCAGAACCGTAAAAGGAATTTGATCTGACGTAACAGAGTTTGATGAATTTGAATATAAAGATTGTTCAGTCTATAATCTCAAGAAGTTTGCTATTTATTCGAAGACGGGTCAGGTTTAATGTGTTTATTATCATTGTTTTATGTCCATATATAAGTAAATAAAGTTGAAAATATAAAAAGAAAACCTAGGTGACTAGAACTTCTGAATTATGTAAATGTGTGTAATAGGTTTTCTTTTTGGGACCAGGTCAGAAGGCGTCATAGTTTGTCATATTGAACATTACGAAAAAGAATCATCCCGAACTAGAATGTATACTCAAGAAGCACTTGCTCCTATAATAAATCACTAGGCTATCACCCGGGAACTTCACGGGTTAGGAAAATTTAACTTACGATAAACAAAAGTACATAAATAATACTTTGAACCTCTTAAGTATCTTTTTTCCCTTCTCCACCACAAATTTTTAGTTCGGTTTCATAAGTATCCCAACTTTGCCTCCATATGTAGTCAAAGTTTTTATGTAAAGCTAATTCCTTTTTAATTGATAATGAGATCTCTATATACGAATGTTTTCTAAACCCATAGAAAATGTTTTATTGATTTATGTTTTTTTTATTATTTTATTTAAAAATGTTGTTACTTTAATTTACAACTAATGACATTAATAAAGAAATTATAATCAACGTCTTGCATGAAATCATATGTATATGATTTCCGTTTTTCTTTTATTAAGATTCATCGATTAACGTTAAAGAGTACTTTGAACATGGTGATCAAAGCCTTAAATGTCAATTATATATTGTTGTTCAGATAAGCTATCAACAATGTGTACCTAAGCCTCAATTTTAATGATAAAAATATTATTCACAATAGTATCTTAAAATGTATCAAATAGAAAATGTAGTACTAAATATGATAAGTGTCAAAATGGGTGGGCGCGGTCACTGGTTAAAAGGTATTATATTGGGTTTGACTTTCAAACACTATTTTTATCTGATTCTATATCTTTTTTTATATAAAGATAATGTTTTGATTATGAAAGGTTAAAAAAAGTATGCAACGTGTACGCTTAAAATCCAAGTGACTTTTTAACCCACTTAACGCATCCAACCCATTTGACCAATTTCATTCTCATTAAAACCTTTTGAATTGACCCACCTGTTTGGAATAATATAACCCAAATACACCCATTCAACACAAAATCTATCAAAAATGTAATCTCTTGATAATAAAAACCAAAATTTTTGGCAGCACTTTTATTAGGATGTAAGAGACTTTAATAGGAGTATAGTGGTAACCAAATAAATATTTTGGGTCTATAAACATAACCAAACACATCATACAGTTACACATAGTAAACATATGTTGGGGTATAACAGCCTAAGTGCTCTTGTTCAAGCCAAAATTCTCAACTTTTAAGGCGAATTGGGTACTTGTAATCCAAGAAATCCAAAAAAAAAAACCTTAATAAGGGTACCTGTAATCTAAGAAATCGAAACAAAAAAAAGTACCACAAACATAAAGGATAGCCTTATAAACGTACAGGCTAGTTATGACTTCTTATTTTCATAAATGGTCATGCTTGGAGTCGGCTGCAAACAAAACGAAACATATAAATTTAAAAAAAATATATAACTTCCAATGTGACTATGATGATAAAGAACACACTTTATAAATGAATATCTTAAATATATACATGTTCCTCACAGTGAATCTAAACAACATCCATGGCTTTTCTTGTAGCAATGTATTCTTTGCTTTCCAATAACCCATCTATTTCGTAGTAGTTGATTGATTAAGATAACCAAATGTATTTGGATCTTTTGCTTAGTATCTCTTTTAATCCTAGAATCATAGTAGAACACATTATAAAATAATTAATGTAATAACATCATGAGTATATATAAAATACCTCCTAGTCAGCCAAAGAGGTTACACTAATACCTCCTAGTCAGCCAAAGTGTTCTAATGCGTACAATCTCTAAACAACTTTATGTAAAAAAAAAATATGAACACTCTAATCAAATAGCTATTATAATCATATTTAAGATCCTATAAAAAAAAAAAAAACAAAATTTGTGACGCCATATGTTCCAGGTCAACTTGAATAATGCATTTGAACTCCCGTTTTTACCACAACTTGTTTTGAACTGTTAACAAACTCACCCAACCAGTTCATAACAAATTCAAGTCAATGAGAAAAGATTAAAAATGAACCACTTACAAGTGTCCAGAAGCAATTAGGAATATACCTACCGTTGAACCCTTTCGCCCAACGCTTACAGTTTACAAATTCAAAGGTAGATTTAGTGGTTTCGGTTAACAAAATACTTACCACTTTAAGATTTTCACTATTCTGACTGTAAATTATCACCAATAAGCGAAGAATCCAATTTTAAAATATTAGAATTCCAACGATGGCGATCACCCTGAAAACTATCAAGCAAGACTAACTTTAAAAACACAGTGATTAACTTCTGATTACAAATGTGAGATTACTTTTAGTTCCGAGTATCAATTGAAGGCCTAGTGGAGGTTCATGATCCTTCTCAGAGAAACACCAACATCAGGTTAATTCGTTTAGTTAGCAGAGAACATACTTCAAACAAATTTAGAATCGAGTTGGCCTATGAACAATCTTTTGTGCATTTTGAAATATAGTTTCTTTATAAAAATAATGTTTCAATTAATATGATTAGTAAAGTAATTTATTAGATTAATAGTCTTTCTTTTCTATTTTCTATTTTCTAATAAAGTGATTAAAGATGTTAAATGCTTTACAAAGACGCCATTTATCAAGAGGCATTCCAACTTTACCATGGCCAGCTTGAAAACAAACAAAGAACTCTTTGGAGATGATTTCTAAAAAGATTGATCAGTTACGCTAAAATGGCTCAGAAGAGTCATAGGGAAATAAAATGTAATGTAAACCTCGAACACACGGACAAAGTAGGGAATCTTTGGTGATGACAAGAGCAATATGGTAAATTCGGCTCGAAACGTTTCATTTTCAATAGAAGATTGTTAAAATTTCTAAACCCCAGGTTTCATGTCGCAATGTACCAGCAGCCCAACGTTGTTGACCACACAAACCGGGTCCCCAACTACACACGTGCCATCAACACGCCTATCAAATTCTGGAAGTTCGTTAGCTTTTCGCTCTTTCCTTCTTTGTCTCTCCTCATCTCTTTCTTTCCTCAACCATTGCTCTACTATTATCTGTAATTACAAAGAAGCTAGGTTGTTAACTGGTCCATTTTTTGGTCAGTATACTATTTCTCAAGTTTAATACTAACATGGGGTTATCAGAAAGGTTAATATCAATGTTTACTCAAATTTTTATTATCTTCTGTACCTTTTAATGTAGCAATACCATTTTATTACCAAAAAACAATCGAAACAACTTCCATCCACTAATTTCTACTTAGAAGTTCAAAATATGTTAACCGGACCGTAAAAGTCACACATTTACTCCAGTATAAGTCAAACTTTTAGTCAAACCCCTCAATAGCTACAAAGTGTAGGAAAGGAACCTTGTAATGAGATGCAAAACCATTAAAATTATAATATTTATTTTGGGACATCCCGAAAGAGAAACAAATCCATTTATTTTGTAACCAAATGAAAGTTTGTTTTGGTGTCACAAATGGACCGAGTGAAACTCACCATCAACGACAAGTTGCTTATCTTTTTTTACCTCTTCCAAAGTCGATGCTAACTACATTCCCATGAGCAACATAAACCTGCAATAAAAAGAACAATTATGTTACCACAATAGGATATTGGATCTTAAAATAAATGTATAATGATTAAAAGCTCACAATATTCGAAGGACACTTTTCAAGAACATTAAATATGTGTGTAGCATATATAATAGTAGCACCACGCTCTTCACATTCCTTTTTAGGAAAGTCAAAACATCAGCCTTGGCAAGTACATCTAGGTCAACTGTGATTTCATCGAGAAGAAGAAACTATACAAATGAGCCAGTCCACACAATTAAGTTAACAATGAAAGCAACATGTCAGTCATTTGTAATAATCAGATTAAATAAGTTGAGGATCATTTTTGCATACCTTCTCCACTTCATTACTATAATCAATGACTGTATTCTAAAACACTAATGTTGCTGATAACAAACTAATCCGAAAGTCACTATTTGATATGTTCTTGTAGGTGTCTTCAGTAATGAGTACCTACAAATTTAGAAGACAAAGTAGCATAAGATACAGCTTAGTGAAAGTCAAAACTAATATACAAAACTACCATCTCGAGGCAAATCGTTGTCGGGTCTCTTCATCAGAGAAAATGCCAATAAAAACACACATGCACTTCTGTAAGTCAGTGGCGTAAGTCTGTTATAATCCTCCGGACCTGGTTCATTATGAAGTGCATCTTTAGCCATTATATAAATATATTAATCGTTCAAAAAAACTCATGGGACAACTGAAGTTTTTTTTTACATTAACATGAGCATTGAGCCAAATGGAATAATATAGAATGGTTAAAAGGAGTAAACATTACTATTTGGAAACTTCTTTTTAATCAAAATAGCAATTTTGATCAAAATACCAATGACCAAGTATCATAAGAACCATTTTGGACCAAGACCAAAGTTATTATGATTCAAAGTAAACATGTTATAGATCATTATATCACTATGGTCATTACAAAAGAATAACTATAAATAAAATGTACCAATTAGCATCATATTAACATTCATAATAAAACCTGAACCCACATAGCCTAAACCCAAAACCACAGCTTTCTAGTTAGACTCATGCCAAAAATTGACACACCAAATACTTTTAAAGATCGAAGACTTGTCAAGTAAACGTTTAAGATTAACTTACGGTCAACTGGTACCCCATCTTGGATCTCTACAATCTTGTTTAGCAAAATATGTAGTAATTCGTTAACTTACTGCAATACAAGGTGAAAAAGCGTTGCAACTTTCTCATGGGAAACCATAACTAAGACTTCATCGATTTGTACACTAAAAGCCGTTCGGGTCAATTTGTCATTAAAGGTTAAAAAAAAACTTTGCAATCAACCTACAAAGAAGAGGAATAAAATATGTTTAATAAACTTGGTTTTCCTAAAGTTGTTTGTTGTTAGAATTCGCAGAGGTTCAATTTTGAGCCATTTCATTTGTCTCTGTATCTCAAAAAAAGTCCAACTGGTATTTAAGTACAACTACTATTGTAGTAGTAGTAATAATAATAATAATAATAATAATAATAATAATAATAATAATATAATAACTATTATAATAATAAGAATCTTTGTAATCTACACAACCAACCGCCAACCGTGAGCTTTCGTTGAACTTTTCGTGTCTGCATACTCCAAGAAAAACTACACAATCAACTGTGAGTTTTTTTCCAGGCGTTTTATCAAGCAACTTGTGTGCAACCTAATAACATTAGATTCAACATAAAAAAATGCATACTCGATGTGCCCACATGCAATGAACCAACCACAGATCACCGAATTCACACAATGAAAGATTACCTGAATAGATGTTGTAACCGCTTGGTGACGAATTAAAGGTCTGAATAATCAAAAACACTAATAGTCATCTAAGGCCGCCTTTTTTTGCAAAATAAGTCATCCTAGATAAGAATAAGACATCCGGGATTAACATTATGATATCATGTAATAAGAAAAGCGACAGACCGTAATTCTTTGTCCTAAAATAAGGATCCCAGCAAGAAGCTTTTCAGCATAGTCAGCCATCTCAGATGCTTCCAAGGCATAAACCCAGCAAGAAGAAAACATGATATGAAGCAAGAAGCTTTTGCACCAACCTAAACCCAAACCGAACATGATATGAAGAAGAAAACATGATATCAAGAATATAAGTAATTACCAAAAAAAAATGTTTTAAGGGTATGATACTATGATACATATGCGCACGGTTTTCTTGTGACAAATTATTAAAAAAGATATACAAATTGCCTCCCTTAAGTTTAACTTGTTTACAAGCAATTGGGCAGCAGTCCGTTAAGATCAACAAAAACTGTCCAAAAGTAGAGATACAGATGAGCAAATGGTGTACTGAACCGAAATATTTCCGGTACCGATTTGGTACCCGCTTTGAAGTTTTCGGTACGGGTACGGTATCGGTTCGATACCGGTATTTACTGGAATTTTCATTCAAAACACTGGTACCAAACCGTAACGTATTGGGTATTTTGGGTACCGGTACCCGTTTTTGAGGATTTTCGGTACCGAACTCATCCCTAAGTAGAGATGCACAAAAGACCGGGCATTAAACGCTACCCAAAGGCCGAAACAAGATATTAAAGAAAACCTGGTTCCACCATACACGACACTACCCACCGGTTATTTGTCAGTTCCATACTTTATGGAATCCAGAATAAGAACCGAAAAACACAAACACTTTTTATTTAAAACCCAATCCAATAACAAACCTAGTTATTGCAATACCCGATTTTTTACCCTCTTGGTCCACAGGTGGTCATGAACTCATGGTGGTTCCAGTTTGCTGGCAACGGAGACTATAAAGATACGAAAATAACTACCGTTCACGTTCAAATATAAATAACTACGAAATTAAACGGCACACACATAGCGTTACTACTCTTTTCCATTCAGCCACCTTGACTCGTATACGGCTGCTTCAAACGGTGCAATCAATTTCAACGCGTGATGTATGCATTTGTGATACGAGAAGTCTTCTTTTGTTGTATCAACTCGCTCCACAACAAAGCATTTCGTGTTTCCATGATTTGAGTGGTACCCGACCTGTAAAACATAAAAAGAATTAAAAAACTTTAAAAAGGAGAAAAAACCATACAGAAAATAAAATATCTTGCTACCAAAATTAAATGCTCACCATCTTCGCGTCATTTGGCAACTCGCAACTTTATGTTTGTGTTTGCACAACTTTTATGTAATTAGGTCTGTTACTCCTCTCAGCAGTTCTTTATGTTTTGTGCATACACATAACACCCACCGCACCGTACGGGGAAATTCCATTAGTTAAAGATCACATTACAAACAAACGGATCGAATTGGGTTATGCTTTATTTTGGGCGGGTTGAATGGATAACAATTTAACAGGCCAAAAGGCGACCAAAGTGTATTTACAGTGCATACTACCTCCTAACTCGTCATACTTATAACTTGAGATTATCAATTCTGCAATCGTAACTAACATATTAACTATTTATTTAAAAAAGAAAAAAAAAAGAAAACATTACATGGACAAAAGAGGGCATCCCAAGCGTTTTCGACCCGGACTATAAATAAGCATGATTAATTTTGACCTATTACGCAACCACCCGACCCGTTTATGCTGAGTAAAATCCATATGATTATGCTAATATGAACTTACACTAAAACATGCTTGAGTAAATGATGCAGAAACTGATGCTTGTTTTCTCAGTAGAGAAAGCCCTTTAGCGTTTATAGGAGCGAATTCTCCAGCAACCGTGTAACACCTCGTAATTTCCTGTCCAATTAAAATTTCGACACGTGTCCCGCTGATCCTCGTATGCCGTGTGCTAGACGAGAGGGACTAAACTCGCCAACATGTTATTTTATAACCTCTGAATGGTGAATATTAAAGTCGAGGGGTTAAACGTGTCAACATGCTTAATCTATGCCTCTGAGTGACCTTTTAACGAACCCGAAACCTAATGATGTTCGGTTATACACCCGAGAGTGCTAAACAGGTGCCATATTAAATAAAACATGTTTTTATGTCAAAATATGGAAGTTTGGGAAGTCCAGGGACTAAAATTGAAAATTTTGAGAAATTGTCATGCGTTTTCGCAGAATTCTGCATGCCAGCTGCAGACCTGCATGCCTGCCACCTCTTTTCGCCAATTTCCAGCATTTCTCTGCTCAAGACACGTACCTGGACACTTGTCACTTCAGGGATGCATGCTAAACACTTATATCAACCTCCATCATCTTCCAACTCCATAAATTGAAGCCTTGATTCATCCTTCAAGAACTTGCACACTCCTCAAATTCTCATCCTCAAACCTCTGCAAGTTCTGGAGCCTTAAGAGTCTTCAAGTCCATCTCATATTCGTGCAAGGACCTTGTGTAAGTGTTCTTGACCTTCCTCATTCAGTTTATTTCCCATTCTAGCTAAAAGTCAAGTTCGTCGTAAAACATCTTTGACTTTAAGCCTAAATCCTCATCGTCCAGCCATGGTTCGAATCAAACATGGTTACGTGATCGTAATGAGGTATGTAACAACATCCCATAAGGGCACCTCCTGATTACCACGTTTGCATGTCCGATTGACGAGTCAAACTTATTTCTAAAAAAAGTCAAACTGGGTCAGATTTTGTATCTACCGCATAACTAATAACATGCATGCTATAAAATCAGTTTTGACACTCTAAATACTCGTTAATAATCATAAGAATGTGTGAGAACATATTCGGCTCATCAAATCCAGGTCTAAAGGTCGGTTCGCAACCGAAAGTCGCAAGGTTTGACTCCTACTTTGACTTTCAGTTCTGACCCGATTTAGAGTCTTTCAAGGCCGATTCTAAGTTACATTATGACCCTTATATAAAGTAGCATAACCCTCTGAGGTCATACTATCTAGTCATAATCATAATCCGAGTTTATACGCAAGTTTCATTAATGTGTCAAATTTGACTACTTTGACCTTTTTGCCTAAAATGAGAATTTAACTAAAAAATGAACATGCAACAAGTTACCTAATGATATGTCAACTTGGTTGGCTTGCATGCATGTCAATAATTTGGTCATAATCTGAGTTTTTCCTAAATATCGCAAATCAAGCTTTTAAAGGACCAAAATGCCCTTTTCGGCAAATAAAATGTTTTAACCACAACTCCTACAATAAAATACTTTACCTACTGATGTTATGATATATTTAGAATTATTTGGGATATTAAATCAATTTATAAACTGAGTTTATGAAAAGGTGCTTGCATGGTATAGATAAATGACGATAATGCCCTTACGGTGCATAAAAATGAGTTTAAAGACATCTTCATAACCAAACCTTTTACAAACTGACTTTATATAATAAATAAAATATTTTGGTTATATAAACCTGATCAAAACTATAATTTTCCTTAAACATCGATTAAATCGTCATTTAGCGACTTTATCGCCTTTTCGACGCATAGTATGGGTTAAAACCATATATAAGCATCAAGACTTATTACCTACTGATTATAAAACCTATTTCTAATATTTTTATAGTAGGTACAAGTTATAAACTCGGATTCCCAAATAAGTCTTCAAATCTATGTGTGAAATGACCAAAATACCCTTTCGGGGCATAGTTTGGTCTTTAATATAAACCACACATATATTTGATATCTTACTGATATAACATCATAAAATAACTATTTTTATGACCTTGACATCAGAATTATTGCAAACCTCTTTTATAAGTCGTAAAATGACCAAATTACCCTTTTAAAACTTAATTCGATTCAACTCTACGACGGGCATACATGTTAGTATCTTACTGATATTATAACATGTTTTAAGTGTAATGGCACATGAAACTTGTATATGACTCATCCAGTTACCCGGCATCGCTTATATGCGTACGGTTAAGCCTACGTGACTTATTTACGTAAATTCACCGAAACGGGTCTAACCTTATCATTTTTATATCAAAATCCAGAATGTCATATGTTTACCCAAAATATACAAGTCCTAGTACTTGTCGGGTTTAAACAACATTCTTTCCGGTCATCGCTTAATCTAGCGTATCATCCCGTTACGTATCCTTAACCTAACTAGTTAGAGTCAACGACTCAACCTAAACCCGTTAGCATTCTAATTGGTTATTAATACCATCAATCCAGACTAGAAGCCTCCCAGTAGATCGATACTTTGCATTTGTCTTCTTGATTAACGGCTGAGTTACTATTCGTTAGAAGAACTAGCTCAGGTAAATACTTTAACTTATTTTCCCTATACGGGCTTGGGATACGGTATTATATTACGCTTGGTCGGGTATGGGATCATGTTTATCGGATTGTGATTCACTAAATCTTATAACCCATTTTATTCTGTATTGTCTGATAACTTAAACATTGGGGGTTAACTCGACCGTGTCCTGGATATCCTTGGCTCATTTAAATTACTAATGGCCACGACCTAAGCGCGGGGTGTAGGCATACACCTGACAGACGCTAATGCTAAACAAATTATTTTTATTATACTCCTCCGCGGGTTTTATTAAGTGGTGTGTCGGTTAATCAGGTTATTCGGTTTTTGCACCGGACCCCATATGTATTGACAGGCTTGTAAAACTGTAAACAAGATCATTTTGAATTGTCCCAAGTTATAAAAGAATTTTCGTGCTCAATGCACCTAAACAAATTTTAAATGTTTTCAAAATGAGTCAGTTAAATGTATTTACCAGTGAAAACTGACGTATTTTCCAAAAAGGCTAAGTGACATGTTCGGCACGGAATAAGCTAGGAGCTGCTTGGTATGATGTAGAGAATTTTGCAAGTTCTTAGTCAAGCCTAAAGTCTGTCGAAGAATATCGTTTTTGTACCTACGATCCGCCTGTGGATCTAATATTTCAAACCTTGTAATTGTTTTAAGACTTTTTAACTCTACGGTTTGTAATAATATTTAATATTCAAGTCTTCCGATGTGCTGCATATATGTTTGACCTTGATGATACCAATCTTACGTCACAATACTCCCCACCCGGGCCCACCGAGATTGTGTTGGAAATACGGGGTGTGACAAACCGATAAACAGTCGACAGCATGGGCCAAATGTTGGGGAAGTATGCTTTTACTAGTATCTTCTATAGCTGATTTTAGTGTCTGCATTGACTAAACGGTCAACGAAACACAAATTTTCTTGTAAAACTTAAAAGAAAAAAATTGTAGAACGTACACAAAGAAAGTGGTTTCTTGTAGCATCGATTCCTTGTGCCGAAATCACATCATGAATATCATCTGGATGGTAAAGGTGAGTTCCCAGGTGCACTGATTGGCTGATCCAAATCACCATAAACAGCTTCAAAGATGGTGCATGCAACCAACAGCGGGCCCACACTCTTCTTTAGCCAAAAGAAGATTTGCTTTCACTAGGGGTATTTCTGGAATTATATGAAAACTAAACAACCTTATTCCCGTAAAAATTTCTCACAGTCCATCACACCCGATGCACAAGTCCTGCATAAAACTAATGTAAATTTTGTCATATAACTGCCAAATAATAGAAGCATTTTCACAAACATCTGGCGTGCGTAGACGTTCTAAGTACCAAAATCCCAAAAATTCATTCTAAAACGCCCAATAACAATCAGAGCAAGTCCGAAATCATTGCTTTTTCTTTACCTAAAAATAAAAGCAAATAAAAAATACCACAAACTGAAATCGATTTGTTGAAAAAAACCCTTAAACAAATCACTGGATCAAGAATCAAGACATACCATCCAGATACTCAAAAGAAAATAAATAAAACTGCCAGCGAAACATCAGACATTAATACTTAAAATTGACAAATGATTGCAAAAATTAAGACCTCGCGTATATTTGGGCCAGCGTTTAGTTCATCGAAACGCATATCAGTTACCAGATGGCCGGAACCCTAGCTTCCTACCAGAACAGGCGAGGAGCACCGTCATCCCTTAGAATCGTCGGAAAACACCATCGCCGTCGGAAAACCCAAAAACTTTTCAACTGTACACATACGATCTGACACAGATGAACATTAATCACTGAAAAGATCTTATTTTTAATAAACCCATTTGATCAAGGTTGTTTTTTTCGTTTCAAAGAAGATGATGGATTTTAAGGTTTTATTAGCGGTGGTGTCAACAAAAAGATCCCCAATTCTATTTTAAAATCAATCTATGAATACACAGAAAAAAGAATCAAAGAATCGGAACCAGTTACTAACCTTCAATCATCGATTGTTGGATAAGAAGAAATGTTAGGGTTTGTATACCAAGGCTCGGAGAAGAATCGCCAGGCAGATTGATTGGTGTATTAGACTAAACCCATTCCTATCCCAATCCAACTCAACTTTCAATAAAAAATTAATTTCTCTCTCTTCCACCTAAACAACCTAACCTATCCCAACCTTTCACACTCATCAACAATCCAACATAATAATTAAAAAAACCAATAGAATACTAACTTGTGGCAAATAAGATAATATTAAATTAAAAACAATTAAAAAATATATCATTTTTTTATAAAATTTATATCTGCATATTCAAAAAAAAAAACTAAACAAGACTGTAATTTTAGATTTTTAAAAACAGTTAAATTTTATAAGTTATTTAGATATAATCTAATTATACTTATAAGTAATTATGTTTAATGAAAAAAGAAAATATAAATAAATATATCATCCATTCAAGGATGGACGTGTGGCAAGAAAGCTAGCAATGTGAATGTTACAACCTGGGTCTCCACTTCGACCAGGTTGATGATTTTAATTGAATTTTCATTTTTATTTTTATTATTTTGGCAACCTAGGTTGAGGCAATGTCATCAATGAGATAGTCTTAAGGTTTGTCAAATGAGGGATTATTTACAGGTATGGATCAACACACGCGGTATCCATAGAAAAAATAACACGACTCATCCATTTTCCCGCCCAAACTTAGCTAAAGTTGCACCACAAAGGGACATGTGTCCCAAACCTTATTCATATATTATATATATAGATATAGATGTTGTTTGGTCGTTTTTTATTCATGGTTGTGTACACTTGAGAATGAATATGATGTGTGCGACTCTCTTCACACTTGTACTATAACTTATTATGATTTTTGAAGTTCGTGTTTTTTTTTAATGTATCCCTTTGTGTGATTCTGTACTCAGCCTCTTTTCCCGAGTTGAAATGTTTATTTGTGAACTTATATGTAGTTTTATTGTATTTATTTTAATTATACACTTATGAGTTATGTAAATTAAATGTTCTATCCCGTGTAATACACGGGTTATAACCTAGTAATTTATATATACGTATTTTTTTATATTTCTCAAAATTACCTTTATATATATTGCATATTCTATCTATATCTATTTAATAGGTGATAAGATATTAAAATATCAACATTTAAGTTGTCCATATTTTATAAAAATCCGATTTTTTTCTTATATAAAGTCCTAAAAATAAATAAAATGACATAACATTTGGGAGTCAAAACTCATGTGACATCAAACACCACCATCATTTGATCAAAATAAAACCAACTTTCAAACATGAGTATGACACTAATTTTAATAGTTGCAAAAATTATGAAATTATAATATCTTTACGACACTAGTTTAGAATTATAATATTTTGCCAACACAATTTCTATTTTAAATCAAAACGCAATTATAACTACTATCAAAACTCAAACTATACTAAACCTCAAGTATTATAAAAATGTAAATACAAGCAAACTAAAGTATGAACATAAAACAACAAGGAACAAAGAAATATAAAGAAATGAATGAAATTAAAACTACCTCCTATGAAGAGAGGGTAAAGAGATGGAGATGAGAGTGATGTTAGATTTTTTTTGCTCCTACATCTTGGTGGTTTGAGAAAACTTGCAAGGCTTCAATGGTGGTGGCTAGGGTTTCTTTGAAAGAGAGAAGATGAGAGATGTTGGAATGACAAAAGAAATAGGGATGTTATTTACTTTATTAAAGGAAGGTATTAATCTTTGATTGAAAATATAAAATCTTGTATTTTAAAAGAAATAGACAAAATTTCTTTTTTTATAATAATATTATATATCTTGAAAATAAAAAGTGACCGTAAATGTTATTATTTTTTATTATAATATTTTTATATATAAAACATTAATTTAACTGCTTAATCCGTTATTCTCGTATAACTTGAAACGTGTAACGTTTTATAAAAATTCGAACATACCGTTAGAACGAGCGCGTTTTTCTCTATGATATGACCTAAGTTTCATAAAAATCAGAGTTGGTCAAAAATATTATATTTTATTTATAACGGTTCGAACTAGTTTACAAACGGTTCGGATTCATTTTTTTTTCAAAACGGGTACCCATCTTGGTGGATGTTACAGTAAAAAGGGGACTATGTACTCATTGAGCATTGCGTATAAGTCTTGTATAAAAGATCAAACAAAGCTTGGAGGATCAAGGATTCAAGAGTGTCCTAATATTGGATAACTATGTTAATAAGTCGGGACTTAAATTAGCGGATTGGATAGATTGAAGTCTTAAAAATCAAATGAGTGTTGGAATTCATATGGTATGATTTAATAAACTTAACATTCTGATTTGAAAGTGATCCTAAGTGCTTTTGACCCATTATGACTCGTTAAGGTAGTTTATGCTACTTTAACGTGTCATTTGCGTAAACGCGTGATCGATGGTTAAACATGTCCTATGATAAGTCTTAAATGCCCAAACATGTTTGAAAATGTTATAACATCAGTTTATATGTCAAAAATTTGGTTACATATGTTTAAAATGGATTTTTGCGCAAAAAGGACATTTTGGTCATTCTTAAGAACATAAGAACGACTTATCATAACACTAACCAAACGACGTGACCATAAGGTATAACCTTAGAGGGTTATTACCTATACAACTATGGTCACAATTATACGTTTAGTCGGATCCTAAGATCGACCAAACAGGTCAAATTCGAAAGTCAAAGCGGTACGACCCTAAATAAGCACTAAACTAGAAGTGACGAGTTAGAAATGTCAAAACATGTCTAAGTTTATAAAACTTATTTGGTATCAAAACTTGGTGTTTTGATACCCGAAAATAGTTCTGTCATAAAATGCACATAATGCGCATCTTTGACCGAAACTTTGACTCGTCACTTCGACTAGTAAATGTGGTAATCATAAGGTGCAATCACAGGGGATTATAACCTTCGTGATTACGATTACATTGCAAAGTTCAATTGAACTTTGACTTAACCAAATATGGTCAGAACCGAAAGTCAAACAGAAAGTCAACTGTTTGACTTTTGGCCCAAAATAGCCAAAATAATAAACAAGAATAGGAAAGAACACCTACTTGTGTTCTAGGAATGATTAGAACTTTAGTAGGAGGCCTCTATAAGCAGAAGCAAGCTCCAATAGAAGAGAGAAAGAAAGATTGAAGGTGCAAGTTTAAATGAGCAACTTGATCACCTATTTATAGTGATCTTGGACTCCCAAATCATGACAAGTGCCCATCCAGGTGTTATGGTATTGATTAGTGTCCTCCCAGGTGTCTAAAGCAGGTGAAATGTGGCAAAAATCGCGAGCTTGGAGGCCAAGGAATGAACAAGAAGCTGCCAGGTTGCAGCTAAGAAGCTGCTGATCTGGGCACCCCTTACGGACCGTTAGGAGTATATGCATACGGTTCGTAAGGTTTGGTTGGGCAGCAAATTTCAAAAATTGATAGTTTTGGCCCATGAACTTGTATGGTCGCGTTTTGTCACTTTTAATCCTTTTAACCTAATTTTTAGGCTCTATAAAGGTGTTAAGGAATATGTAACTGGGATTTTGCCCGGAAATGTCATGGATGACGGTTCGTTCAGTTGTACGGTTGCGTTTTTCTCTTAATTACGACGAA
>CAMTDV010000450.1:0-22221 GCA_947069175.1 Scalesia atractyloides
GTTAAGCATTATTTCGGACCGCGATGGTCGTTTCACTTCACGAACATGGCGAGCAGTACAAACCGCTTTGGGTACACGGTTAGATCTCAATACCGTTTTTCACCCTCAAACTGATGGTCAATCTGAACGCACCATCCAAACCCTTGAAGACATGCTTCGAGCATGTGTCATAGACTTCAAAGGGAACTGGGACGCTCACCTGCCGTTAGTCGAGTTTTCGTACAACAATAGCTATCATTCAAGTATCGGCATGGCTCCTTTCGAAGCTTTATATGGTCGTAAGTGCCGATCTCCAGTATGTTGGCACGAAATTGGTGAAGCGCAAATCATCGGACCTGAATTGATTCAAGAAACAACCGACAAAATCCTTCAAATTCGAAACAATCTTCTAGCGGCTCAAAGTCGTCAAAAGAGTTATGCTGACAAACGACGAAAACCCTTGGAGTTTGACATTGGTGATCAAGTACTTTTAAAAGTATCACCGTGGAAGGCAGTGTTTCGTTTTGGCCAGAAGGGCAAGCTAGCACCACGCTACGTAGGACCTTTCAAGATAATCGAAAGAGTAGGTCCTGTAGCATACAAGCTTGACCTACCAGAAGAGCTTAACCGAATTCATCCCACATTCCACGTATCAAACTTGAAAAAGTGCCTCGCTGACGAAAACCTCCATATTCCTCTAGAAGACATTCAAGTCGATGAATCAATGCACTTCGTTGAAAACCAGTAGAAATCATGGATTTCGGTGAGAAGCGTTTAAGGCGAAGTCATATTCCAATCTTCAGGGTGCGTTGGGAGTCAAAACGAGGCCCCGAGTTCGCTTGGGAACGTGAAGATGCAATGCGCGAAAAGTACCCGCATCTTTTTCCGATTACATCTACTACTTAAATTCGGGACGAAATTCCTAAAAGTAGTGGATACTGTAACATCTGTGTAATTCGGGTTTCGAAAACCCGCCCCAATTTACCAATCAAAATGTATTTATTTAAGTTGAGTGTTTTCTTTAAAACTTTTGTTTATTGTTTTATACATTCAAAGTTCTATACATGTATATAAGTATATTAATAATTAAGATCTAAAAGAATATTAATAAAATAAAGAATCAATTAAATATTTATTATTTAACTGTTAAAACTTAAAATAAATAAAAAAATATAAAACTCAAAAAAATGGGTAAAACCAGGATCGAACCCGGGTTCCCCCGGAGACACACACACACCACCAACACCACTGGACTGCACACACTATTGTGCAAAGTTTAGGATTTTAAACCTCTTATGTTGCCTAAGTTGAACCTGCAACCATATCCGAAATCTTTCACGCGCCTTCCTTTCTTTTTTTTTTTTGAAATCTCCGACAACTGTCGGAGCTTAATCTTGGTAAATTGCTTCAATCTCGGACGTGTTATCAATCAATCCAAAGCTGTGAAACCGAGTAACCACCCCTATAAATACAGGTCTAAACTCCTCGATCCAACTCGTTCCTTCTTCCTTCTGTTCGTCGGAAAACACAGCAGTTCACCGAAGTTCGACCGCCGGACATCGCGATTTCTCCACCGTTGTGTTTCGGTAGACTTTTACTCTTTTCATTTGTGTATTTCTTAATTATCATAGCATATCGTTGACTTATTTGGGTTGAATCAGTTTAAACTGGGTGGGTATGGTTTGGGGTCAAATTCAAGTGAAGAAGACGAAGTATAAACCCATGTTTTATGTATTTAAATTATCAGTTCAAACATGTTAGACACACAGTCCAGTGGTGGACTGTGTGCAAACGTACCCACATGATACCGGTTCGACTCCACGCGCATACCCCGGTCGAATCACTTCAAACCTTTTTCTTAAATCTACCATTTTGCTGTATACGCATAATTAGTATGTAAATATAATTAAAACTTAAGAATTTCCGGGTTAGACACCCAGCCCAGTTGGTCGGGCTGGGTGCATAACATCACAAAAGCCTCTGGTTCGAGTCTCTGGACTCACACGGTTCGGGCCATTTTCTTCTCTTTTTAAATCTGACTAAAAATGAATGAACTTAATAAGTGTATTAATAAAATTAAAATCAGGTTTCTTTCGGGTTAGACACGTAGCTCAGTTGGAAGAGCTGCGTGCACACGTACGGGAGGTCACGGGTTCGAGTCTCACCACACGCATGCCACAAAACGATTAAACCGGTCTGACATGTAGCTTGTCAGACTGACATATTTTTTATCATTATTTTATTGTTTATTTTAATTTATCCGGTTTATATTAAAAGAAAAATTATTAAAAATGCTTAAAAATACATAATTTCAAGGGTTTAAAATATCAATAAAAATCATAACATTAACTTAAAAATCTATACCAAGGTTTTTAACCAAAATATTAGTTTATTTATTTATCGAGTTATCGCGTTACTAGTTTAGGTTAGTACTCACTCGTCGGTTAAACTCCCAACTCGTGCACACTTATCTTCAATCAAGAATACGCATCCACGGTGAGTGAATCTCTACAAATTCCCCGTTTTAATCACGTTTTGGGGTGTATCATGTGTCGTACCATTCCTTTATTTTATTTAAACACTTGTGCTTATATCATTTTGTGATCAAATGTGTATTGGTTGTTGTGTGGTTTATATGTGGATTAAATTTATCATTTCAGTGCACTCATTTCATTAGGCCCATCAGTTCCTCGAGGGATACGGGTTGAGCATCAGGTGCCTCATTAGATCGGTTCCATTTGATTGAGCCTTGATCTCAGATACATCATCATTCATGTCATATATTCATTCAATGTGGTTTTGTGATTGGTTACATATTTATATTTGCTCACATGTGATTTATGCACGAATTTTCTTTAATAAACAAAACAAGCAATTATTTAAAATGTTTTATCAAGGTTCACTCGCCAACTTTTGTTGACCCCAAAATCTCATCTGTTTTACACATGATACAGGTGATCAAGTTGAGGAAAGAAACACTTAGGATGCCCTAGAAGAATAAACAAGTAATTGCGTTGGAATAAACATTTAGATTTTTTTTATTTGTATTTGTATAAATTTTGTTTGTTGGATATTTAAATTTGTAATTTGAATTTAATAAATATGAAACTTCTTAGTAAATATCATGAGATTTGGTGATAACCCAATCATGTCCCGTCTCTTATTCCGCTGCGGGTCGGGGTGTGACACAAAACTATTTAGATTGTGTGGATTTTGGGCATTGGGACCCGTTTTCAGATTTTATCCAAACCCAACTGAAAGAATAACGGACTTGAAACAAACATTCGTATGCATTTAATTCAAAGAAAGGATTAAAGATCATACCATATCAGTGCTAAAAGCCAAACTCCAATCCTCCGAACCCGTCATGCTCGACAAAATCTCGTTGTCACATTGTATTTTCCGAAATTGATTTGTGGAAATCACTCGACTCTCCTAGCTACGTACAAGAGCGATTGCAAAAGGCTTCTTGTTTCTAACCGTGATTTTGACAACAGACTCTGAACAAAAGCAAACTTATGGGATGATGATAATTTTTTTAGAGGGAGATTAGTCTATGAAAATTTGGAGCGGGAAGAAGTGGTGAACTTTCAACTTCCACTAGATATTAAGTTATAGGAGGAATAAGATCAAATACAAACCACATTTCGTATACAAACGGTAAGAACCATTTAAAAAGTGTAAAGAGACATCCAACCAATTATAGATAAATGGTAAAATGATAACCTAAATACTAGTAATTATCTTGAATTCCTTATAATTATGCTAACAAGCAATTAATTCTTTATTTAAATCTTTCTTTTGTTTTCAATGTGTTGATAAAGAAAAGTGCTTATATCATTTACATATGTGCTAAAATCAGTTATCTTGATTAATTTTCATGTGCAAATATAATTCAAAAGTGCTACTTTTATGTATGTATTGTTTTAGTATGTGTTAATTCAACTTTTTTAAGTGTTAGGATCTGTTCTTACGGTTTGTATGATAAATATGGTTTGTACCGGAACCCAACCGCTAGTTATATACAAAATATAAAATTAACATATGGTATATGGAACAATGTTTACATTCGTTATAAAAAATTGTTTCTTAAAATACTTATACTATTGTTTTTATTTTTATACATTATGTTTGATAGCTTTTATTCTTATTAGTCAATTTCAACTCTAAGGTAGCGTTTTGTATGCTGAAATGAGAGATGAATGAAATGAACCATTATGAGGTAATGAAAAAAAGAGTATTTACTTGGTCGAGGAAATGAAATCACCCATGATGCATTATATTTCCTCAAAATCATTCCATCCATCTCTTTGTTTTTTTATTTCATCCCCCTTTTCACATTTCATTAATGAAACCACAACCCACTAGAGTCACCACCACCGCTGTTACCACCCACCACCTTCGCCGCCACCCACCTCTACCACCACTGTCACCCGCTACCACTCACTGCCACCACCCGCTGTCACCCACCTTCATCACCACCCGCCACCACCTTCGCCGCCACCCACCGCCGACACCCTCCGCCCCTATCGTCACCCGCCACCACCCACCACCCGGCCTGGCAACGTCACACCACCTCCGCCGCCACCGCCACCACCCCTCCGCCACCCATCACCTGCCGACACCCAACACCATCGCCGCCACTGCCGCCACCCATCCACGCCGTCATCTGCCACCCACTTCAGCCTAGGGATGGCAAAAATATCCGAGCCCGACGGGCATATCCGAAATCCCACACAAATGGGACCGGTATACCCGATAGCCGACGGGTATTGGGCCGGGTATGGGTTTAGTTTTAAAAATTTTCGCGGGTATGGGTCGGGTATGGGATTAGGTGATACCCGACCCGATTACCCGAAACCACATACCCTTTACCCGAACTATATACCCGATCATATACCTGAATATTTTAATTTTAGTATGCTCATAATGTGAAAAATAAGCTTTCTTTTAGTATATGTATTTGATAATAGTATGTATATTTTGTATGTTGTGAATTATATACATATAGATGTATAAGTATTATAAAGTTGTTATAAATCTATGATAAAACGTATATGTATGTAATGTAAGTAATGTACATTTCAAATTTATAATAGTCGTTGCGTAAATAAAATTATATAGTTGTTGCATAAATAAAATTATATAGTAATTATAATAGTAAAATATGTATTTGAAAATCCCAACATATATCCTTTTACAAACTAATGGGTACACCTGATACCCGTGGGTATACCCGGTACCCGATGGGTAATTACCCGACAATTACCCGACGGGTATCGGGTCGGGTATGGGACAACGATTTTACAACCGGGTATGGGTATGAGATTACTAGTACCCGACCCGAACCCGACCCATTGCCATCCCTACTTCCGCCACCGAGCACCACCACCGTCGTCACCTGCCATCCACCTCCGCCGCAGCCACCACCCACCGCCGTCGTCGCCACCTCCGACTATCGTCGCCACTGCCACCTATCCACCCACCACCACCGAGTACCGCCAATCACCACTTATTAATTCCTTCATTTATTCTTTTCCACCAAACAACATAAAGTAATGATTCATTTCATTCTCACATGGTAACAAACAGACCCTAAAGCTATATGGTAAGAAATGAAGCGGGGCTTCATTGTGTCACGTCAACACTGAGGTCCATTGCCTCTTTACAATAACACCCACTCAAATGAATAACGTCCCTCAATTGTTACTCAATCACTTAATTGTAATTTAATTTTTTTATGCCATGAATCCTAATTGACATTCAATGATCTCCTTTGAACACCATTCACCTAAATGGACAAGAAATGGCTCCAAGTGTGGCAATTTTTTGCCCATTAGAACACATAAATGAATATAATAAGACTTTGTGTTGGCATATCCAACTCGTATAAAAACGGTCGTGTTCGAGTTGACTTGTTTAATCGAACGAGTCGTGTTCGAGTTGAAATATTTAACTTGTTTAGTTAAATGGGTCAACGTGTCGACCTGCTTAGTTAAACATATTGACCTACTAATCTATTTATACTCATTTAACCTATATGTTTACAACCCAATAATTCGATCAACACGTCTATAACTTGATTACCATTCACAAACCCGTTTAACGCATTTAAATAAATGTGTTAAGCGGGTCGTGCTTTGGGCCATCATTTTCGGGGAAGGGGGGTTATAGGAGTTCACTTAAAATTAGATTCATTTTATCTACCATTAGGGTGTTTTTATTTTGAATAAAGAGTTTATTTCTATCAAATACCTATTTTTGTAGCGCCATCACAAAAACATACATAGGTATATTATTAATGATGTGATTAGATATCACAAAATAAATATCATTATTGATGATAGTCAAGTAGGATCATTGATGATTAATTGAGGTAATTGTTGATTAATTAGACTATGTGCTTTGGGTTAATTAAATTCATTGTCACTTTACTGTTACGTCATTTCCACATAAGAACTTCCTCATTAACTAAATATTGGTTAACAATGTGTTGTGAATTAACTAAACACCCAATACTAATAAAAAAGAACAAGAAATAATAAATAAAGCAAGATATGTAACTCATTTAGATTGGGCTGGACCCCACCATCGTTACCTTTTCTTTCCATCAACATAGTTAACCCATTAACAAAACCACCATTCTTGACCACTGTCAACCGAGCGACGTGGTGTAGCGGCCGTTAACGGCCTACGTGGCACCGTTAACGGAGCCTTAGTTAACCCACATTAACCAGCCGTTTGATCAATGACCCATTAGATGTCACACCCCGACCCGCAGCAGAATAAGAGTCGGGGCATAATTGGGTTATCACCAAAGCTCATGATGTTTACTAATATGTTTCATATTTATTAAATTCAAAATTACATCCTCAATATTCCAAACATGTTCATACAATTACAAAGAAAAATAACTAACTAAACAATCCAAAGTCTAAACCGGTTTATTCTTCTAAGCCATCCTATATGTTTCTTGTTGCAACTGGATCACCTGTATCATGTGTAAAAATGGGGGTTTTTGGGTCAACAAAAGTTGGCGAGTGAACCTTGTTAGAAAACATTTATTATTGATTTCTTGTTATATTTATTATGGAAAATTGTGCAATAATCATATGTGAGCAAACGTAAATAAACATACAATAACATTAACAATAACAAACAATAACATACAATAACAAACCACCTTGCATGAATATATAACATGAATGATACTGTATATGTTGGCAACGTCACGTTCACGCTCATAGGTAATGGGGAACGGACGGCCTATGATAAATGTATGTGCGATCAAGGCTCAATCAAACGGAGCCGATCGTATGTTGGCAACGCCTCGTTCACGCTCATAGGTAATGGGGAACAGCTCAACGCTCATAGGTAATGGGAAGCGGCGGCCTATGATAATGTATGTACTGAAAATGATAAATTTAATCTAAACATTAACCACACAAACAGTTGATACATATTGAATACACATTTGATCATGGATATGATGGATGAACAATTGTTTAAATGTAATAAATAATAAGACACATGATAGACCCCAAAAACGTGATTAAAACGGGGAATTTGTAGAGATTCACTCACATTGAGTGCGTTCGGTTGAAGATACTGAATGTGCACGAGTTTAGAGGGTTGATCGACGAGGATTACTAACCTAAATAATAACGAAAAGGTAGGGTAAATGAGTGGATTCTATTAATAATTTTAATAGGATTTTTAGATATATTTTTGTGAGTTTAAGGCTATTTTCTAACTTTAAAAACATTATTTTTAAGTATTTTTAATTGATTTTTAAATTAAATAAATAAATAAAAATATAAAAAAAGTGTTGACTTTTCGGGTTGACCGTTGACTATTTGACTTTGACTTGTTGACCGGTTCGGTCGTGTATATTGTTTGCACTGAGTGAGGTTCGAACTCGTGACCTCCCGTACGCGTGCACGCAGCTCTACCAACTGAGCTACGTGTCTAACCCGAAATATTTCTGTTTTTAATTATATTTATATACATTTTAATTTATTCCAAATTTCATTTCTTAAAAAGGATTCAAATTCAATCGAACCGGCGTGCGTATCAGGTCTCGAACCCGGGACCTGTTGATTAACGTTGCACACAGTCCACCGCTGGACTGTGTGTCTAACCTGGTTAAAACACTTGTTTTTATTTCTCTTATATACTAACTGGAAGTTTTCATATTTGGGTTTTATAAAAAGTCTGAATATTGTGACGAATCGGAATAAGGGCTGACTCGAACCCGGTATCGCTGTGTTTCAATTGCACACAGTCCACCGCTGGACTGTGTGTCTAACCCGAGATATAATCCAATTTATATTAAATTTATATACAGACTCACTTCGTCTTCTTCGTTACAATAACCCAGACAACGATTACTCTACTGAACTTGTTCAATTCAATTAACAGGCGTATGAATGATTAAAATGTAACGGATAGGAAAAGTTTTGGGAATGAACATACCGGAATGACGACTTTTCTCAGAACTCCGGCAAAGTCGTCGGCTCTGTTTTTATGAACTCCGTCTGAGCGGACCAATTAACAGTTTTTGATTAACTAATTGTAAAATTGATTGACTAAGCAAGAGTTATCAGAAGGTTTGAATGATTATACCGTTTCACAGCGTAACTTAGGAATTTTCAGAAAACTTCCGGCGAGTGTTGATTATCCGATATCGTCGTCTGGGACCGATTCTGATTGGAGGGTTTGAGTTAGTAAAAGTCTAACAACAGATAGAAGATGAAAGAATTTAGAAATTGACCGTTTTGATGAAAGACACGGTTTTCCGGCGAAAGTCCGGCGAGTTCAAAAAGCGTTTCCGACGAACTGACAATAGAGCAAAAGTGAAATTGAGAGTTCTGTGGATGATTTTTAGTCGGGACATACTGATATTGTTGGAGTAATTCAGGAAGTGAATGTTTTCGGTTATTAACCCCGAACATCACATGAATTCAAGTTCATTTAAGGCTGAATTGATTAAGAATGTCGGTTTATCGGTTATAATCAAGAATCCGCGATCACTCAAAAGTCCTTGGACGTTTGGAAGCCGATATCGGTTTCAGTTTGGCGCAAACAGGTTGATTCACGGTTGAAGTTATGTTTTAAATGTTTCCTAGAATTCACAAAGACATCAAGTGGCGGAGTGGTTATGTGTTTGGTGTTTAAAGTTTCCGGCTGACCCGGGTTCGATACCCGGCAACCCATTTTTATTTTTAACTGTTTCATTTTTATTTTTTAACAATTTTAATTTCCATAATCTAAAATGTTTATTAGTTATGTATTGTTTAAAATTAACATAGGCATTAAATGAGCAACAAAAATATAAAACTGATTATTCGATTAATAAAAGAAGTGGGTTTTGAAAATCCGTTTTTCAACAAATGTTACAGTATCCCCTACTTTTAGAAATTTCGTCCCGAAATTTAAGTAGTAGTGGTAACAGGAAAAAGATGCGGGTATTTTTCGCGCATTGAGTCTTCACGTTCCCAAGTAAACTCAGGTCCCCGTTTCGACTCCCAGCGTACCCTAACAATTGGAATACGACTCCGTCTTAAACTTTTTCTCCGAAGTCCATGATCTCTACTGGTCTTTCAATGAAATGCATAGATTCATCGATCTGAATTTCTTCCAGGGGAATATGGTGGTCTTCATCGGCGAGACACTTCTTTAAGTTTGATTTGTGGAATGTGGGGTGAATTCTGTTGAGTTCTTCTGGTAGATCAAGCTTGTATGCTACAGGTCCTACTCTTTCGAGTATCTTGAAAGGTCCTACGTAGCGTGGTGCTAGCTTGCCCTTCTGGCCAAAACGAACTACTCCCTTCCACGGTGATACTTTTAAAAGTACATGATCACCAATGTTAAACTCCAAAGGCTTTCGTCGTTTATCTGCATAACTCTTTTGACGACTTTGTGCCGCTAGAAGATTGTTTCGAATTTGATGGATCTTGTCTGTGGTTTCTTGAATCAATTCTGGACCGGTGATTTGAGCTTCCCCAATTTCGTGCCAACATACTGAAGATCGGCACTTGCGACCATATAAGGCTTCGAAAGGTGCCATGCCGATACTTGAATGATAGCTGTTGTTGTACGAAAATTCAACTAATGGTAGATGAGCGTCCCAATTTCCCTTGAAGTCTATGACACATGCTCGAAGCATATCTTCAAGAGTTTGGATGGTGCGTTCAGATTGTCCATCAGTTTGAGGATGATAAGCGGTACTGAGGTCTAATCGTGTACCCAAAGCGGCTTGTACGGCTTGCCATGTTCGTGAAGTGAAACGACCATCACGATCTGAAATAATGCTTAACGGTACCCCATGACGGCTTACGATTTCGCTGATGTAGATACGAGCTAACTTCTCGTTCTTGAAATCTTCGCGGATTGGAATAAAGTGAGCTGATTTTGTAAGACGATCAATGATTACCCATATAGTGTCATACCCACCAGAAGTGCGAGGTAACCCGGTAATGAAGTCCATGGTTATGTTTTCCCACTTCCATACAGGTATTTCAGGTTGGACCAGACGTCCTGAGGGTCTTTGATGTTCAGCTTTTACCTTGGAACATGTAAGGCACTTGGAAACGAAAACAGCAATATCCTTTTTGATTCCAGGCCACCAGTAGGTGTATCGAAGGTCTTGATACATCTTGTCGGCTCCTGGGTGTATAGAGTATCGTGTTTTGTGTGCCTCATTCATAAGGAATTCACGAAGGTTGTTGTGGTTAGGAATCCATATGCGATCTAGATAGTACAGAATACCGTCGGATTTAGTTTCACTTTTAAGTTCAGCTCCACAGGACAGCTCCTTTCGTACGTCGTCTTCCGTTACTGAAACATGTTGGGCTTCTCGAATTTGATCTTTGATGTCGGTTATGATTTGCGAACATAGAAGATGAATGGAGTTCGCATAACCCTTTCGACTGAGTGCATCGGCCACCACGTTTGCCTTGCCAGGATGATACCGAATTTCACAGTCGTAGTCATTAATGTCACACCCCGACCCGCAGCGGAAAAGGTGATCGGGCATGATTGGGTTATCATCAAAGCTCATGACATTTATTATAACGTTTCATATTTATTAATACAATTTAAAGGGAAACATACAATCATGATTACATCATGTCCTACACATCATTCTAGACTTCATTATTTTCTTCTAAGGCATTTCCTATGTTTTCCTTGCTTCATCCTGTTCCCTGTATCATGTGTAAAAATGGTTTTTGGATCAACAAAAAGTTGGCGAGTGAATCCTATGAAAACATTTGAACAAGTTTATTGAATTGATTATAAAATAAAGTGCACAACCACATATGAATAAATATAGATGTAAACTTATTCACAAAAACACTTAATCATTAAGTAATGCACACACATGCAATAATAGATTGTTTTGAGGCACGCGTTGCTCAACTCGTCTCCCACGAGGAACTGATGGGCCTAATGAATGATTTGCATACAACTTGACAATATGAAATACATAACTACAAACAATATTTACATTCTAAGTTTAGATCACAATATGGTATGGCACAAGTTTAAATAAACGAGTTAATTTTAGTGACACATGACACACCCCAAAACGTGTAATTAAAAAGGGGAGTTGTAAGATTCACTCATATAGGGTGCGTTCGGTTGATGATGTTGAATACGCACGAAGTTGGATTTAACCACGAGTGAAACTAACCTAGATAATAAAATAATGGTTCGGTAAATAAGCGGATTTTATTAATCAACTTTAGTAGGATTATTGGATATATTTTTGTGAGTTTAAGGCTATTTTCTAACTTTAAAATGTTATTTTTAAGTATTTTTTATTGATTTTTAAATAAAATAAATAAATAAAAATAATAAAAAAAATGTTGACTTTTTGACCGTTGACTGGTTTTATTGTGTAATTGTGTGCGCCGGGTGAGGCTCAAACCCGAGACCTCCCGTTCGCGTGCACGCAGCTCTACCAACTGAGCTACGTGTCTAACCCGAAATATTTCTGTTTTTAATTATATTTATATACTAATTGAATTAATCCGAAAATCATTTATTTCAAAAACGATTTTAATGTCTCGCTCGGTGCTCTCCACAGGTCTCGAACCCGGGACCTGTGGGTTAGGTTGACACACAGTCCACCGCTGGACTGTGTGTCTAACTTGGTAAATAATCTGATTTTTATTATACTTATATACAAACTAGATCATTTCATTTCTGCCTTATATAAAAAGTTTGATAATTTCCAGAACCGGTGCGGTAGTCTGGACTCGAACTCGCGACGTGTGATTTAAACGTTCACACAGTCCACCGCTGGACTGTGTGTCTATCTTGGTTATTATTCCGGTTTTTATTAAACTTAACATCTATTTGCAGTGAATCCGGTTCAGTTTAAAAAAGAACATTTTTATTAAGGCGAGTGTGCGTGGGACAAGAATCGAACTCGGGACGTTATGCATATTGTTTGCACACAGTCCACCACTGGACTGTGTGTCTAACCCGTTCATAAAACTATTTTTAATTAATCTTATATCATATCAGTACTTCGTCTTCTTCGTTAATCTTAACCAGAATCGATGTCCGACTGTTTTGACAAAAATAATCAGTTTCTTTTAGTGTGTTGTGATTAGCTACATGTGAAAAAACGAGAGAGATTAAGTGTAAGATATACCGAACAGAGCTCCTCTGTTTCGCCGGCGCAACTCCGATGATAGCAGGTTATTCCGCCGACGTGTGTTTTGCGGCAGAGTGTCTTCAGGAAACTTTAGGTGAGTGTGGGTGGCTTCGGTATGAACTCTAGGTGTTCTGTTTTTAGAGTGATGCACAGAGGTGAAAGGGTTCGGTTTTCCGGCGAGTTGCAGAAGTTTTCCGGCGAGTGAAATTACGTCGAGAAAGGGTGTGATTGTGAGCGAAAAGGCTAACAGGAGTTTGGTCCGTTTTCCGTCTTGATTCGTCGGTTAAATAATTTTCCGGCAGTTATGACTTGTGTCGCGGACTGGACATCGGTTATAACCGATGTTAAAGTTAATGCGTCGGTTAAAACAGAAGAAACCGTCCAATCTCGGCGAAATCGTCGGGATTTCCGACGACTGCGATTTGGGCGCGTCAGTTTGAATTCGAGTTTGTGTATTTGAATTAATTGTTTCTAATATTGAACAAGAAACACAAGTGGCGGAGTGGCTGAGCGTGCGAGAGTTAAGTCTTTGTTGACCATGTTGACCCGGCTGACCCGAGTTCTAAACCCGGCAGCAGCAATATATTTTTATTTCATTATTTTTAATGAATTTTCAAATATAAATTATATATTCCAATATACTTATTAATTATGTATCGTTTAAAATTAATTTGGGCATTAAATACGCCACGAAATTTTTAACTGATTGTTCGGTTAATAAACGGAGCGGGTTTGGTAAATCCGGTTTTTGACGGATGTTACAATTAAGAAGTTCAACCCATCTCCGTTGCCTCATGTTTAACTCCTTTTGGTTGAAGATATGTTGGAGGCTCTTATGGTCAGTGTATATTTCACACTTAGTACCGTAGAGGTAATGTCTCCATATCTTAAGAGCGAACACAACGGCTCCAAGTTCTAGGTCGTGGGTGGTGTAGTTCTTCTCATGAGTTTTGAGTTGTCTAGAAGCATAAGCTATCACCTTTCCTCTTTGCATTAGAACACAGCCTAGTCCTTGCCCTGACGCGTCGCAATAAACCACGAAGTCATCACAACCTTCAGGAAGAGTGAGGATAGGTGCATCACAGAGTTTTTGTTTAAGGGTTTGGAAAGCTTCTTCTTGTTGGGT
Organism: Scalesia atractyloides; assembly: GCA_947069175.1. Classification (NCBI taxonomy): domain Eukaryota; kingdom Viridiplantae; phylum Streptophyta; class Magnoliopsida; order Asterales; family Asteraceae; genus Scalesia; species Scalesia atractyloides. Next base: position 13,773 of record CAMTDV010000450.1, read on the forward strand.
CCCCATAAGAAGGGTTTTCCCTTATGTGTTAAAGCTGTGAGTGGTACAGCGATGCAGGAGAAATTTGCAATGAAACGGCGATAATAACCAGCCAAACCAAGGAATGATCTTACTTCGGTTGGTGTACGTGGCGCTTGCCATTCTTGTACTGCTTTGATCTTTGAGGGGTCGACATGTATTCCCTTGTCATTGACGACATGTCCAAGGAATTGTACCTCTTTTAACCAGAATTCGCATTTGGAGAATTTGGCGTAGAGCTTTTCATTCTCTAAGAGTGTAAGGATGAGTCGAAGGTGTCGTTCATGATCAGACTTAGACTTTGAGTAGATGAGGATGTCGTCGATGAAGATTATAACAAAACGGTCGAGATAAGGTTTGCAGACTCTGTTCATTAGATCCATGAAGACAGCTGAGGCGTTGGTTAGGCCAAATGGCATGACCATGAATTCATAATGACCATAACGAGTTCGGAAGGCGGTCTTTGGGACGTCTTCTTCATGTACTCTGAGTTGATGATAACCAGAACGAAGGTCGATTTTTGAAAAACAGCTGGCGCCTTGAAGTTGGTCAAGAAGATCATCGATGCGAGGTAATGGGTAGCGGTTCTTGACCGTTAACTTGTTGAGTTCTCTGTAGTCGATGCACATGCGAAACGTTCCATCTTTCTTCTTCACAAAAAGGACAGGTGCACCCCAAGGCGAGGAGCTAGGACGTATGAATCCTTTGTCAGTCAGCTCTTGCAATTGACTGGCTAGCTCTTGCATTTCGGATGGGGCTAACCTATAAGGAGATTTTGCAACTGGTGTAGCTCCAGGTATAAGATCAATGCGGAATTCGACTTCTCTCACGGGAGGAAGTCCTGAAATGTCGTCAGGAAAAACTTGCGGAAAATCTTTTACTACTGGGATGCCTTCAAGTTTCTTCTCCTTGGTTCCCTTTTTGACGACATGAGTTAGAAATGCGACATAATTCTTGCGGAGATATTTTTGGGCTTGAAGACAGGACATTAATTTGAGCCCTTTCGAAGGGGCTTCTCCAAAGATTCGTAGAGTCTGGCCGTTTGTAAGAGGAATGCGTATAAACTTTTCGCGGCATACAACTTCAGCATGATGTTGGCTGAGCCAGTCCATTCCAATTATAATGTCGAAACTTCCTAACTTCATAGGAATGAGGCCAACTGGAAAATCGTGATCGTTTAGAGTGAGAGTACAATTGCGTATAATAGAGTTTAATGAAACCGGTTTTCCGTCAGCAACTTCTACCGTTATGGATTCCATGAGTTTATCACGAGTCTGGTTGAGGATGGGTTCAAATTCTAAGGACACAAAACTTTTATCCGCGCCAGTATCAAATAACATGGATGCATAACTACCATTGATGAGAAACGTACCGTTAACCACATTGTTGTCAGCCCTAGCTTGATTGGCGTTGATGTTAAAAGCTCTTCCTCTTGCAGGTGGAGGAGCTTGATTAGCCTGGTTTACTGGATTAGCTTGAGCTTGGGCATGGATAATATTCACTAAGCGTGGACAGGTGTTTCTGAAATGGTTCGGGTCTCCACAGTTGTAACAAGCCCGCATAGGTTGCACCATGGGATAGTTGGGTTGGTAGTAGGATTGGGCTACATGTTGGGTAGGTGGTAGTATTAAAGGTTGTTGGGCTTGACCCACTATCTGATGGTGGGTTTGGGTTGAGGGCTAATGGCGGTTCGTTCGCTGAGGTACGCGACAGGTTTGAATGGTGTGACCTGCGCGACCACAGCCGGTGCACTGTTGGCAGGGATGATCAGGAAAATGATGGTATTGGCAAAGGTTGCATTTTGGGTATGGGCCGGAGTATGGCCTTTTATATGGTGCAGGTGAGGGGGCAACTTGGGTAATGGGTGCAGCAGGGATGGGGAAATTTGTTTGTGTGACAGCAAAGTTTCTGGTGTTTCGTTTCCTCTTGTTAGCAAACTTTGAGGAGGAGGTGGAATGGTTTGAAGTTTGGCCCTCAACGGGGGCTTTCTTTTTCTCATCTTTAAATTTGCCGTTGCGAATACGATTCTCGGTAAGCTCGGTCGCTAGTTCCATAGCAGCTTCGAGTGTTGCAGGCGAAGTGCTGAGAACTGAGTCTTGAATTTTCAAGGGGAGGCCTCGAATATAGTGTTCGACTAAGCGGTAAACTGGGGTGAACAAGTTAGGGACCATTTGGTTCAACTCTAAAAACCTCTTGTTGTAGGAAGTATGATCTCCCTCCTTTTGCTTCAACGAATGAAATTCATCCTCTAACTTTTTGATCTCGCTTCTTGGACAGAAGCGTCTCGTCATGATTTCCCTTAACTCCTCCCACGTTAAGGCCATTGCATCTTCGATTCCTCTCTTACCCTTTTCAGTATTCCACCAGGTAAGAGCTACCCCAAATAGCCTCCCGGTTGCGTAACGTACCTTGCGATCCTCGGGACAATCGCAGTTGAGGAAAGTGTTTTCCATTTCCTCAAACCAGTGGAGGAGAGCAGTGACACCTTCGGTCCCTTCAAATTTCGGAGGATCGCAAGACTTGAAATGTTTATATGAGCACTTTTTGGAAGGAGGGTTGCCGATATTCTGGTCTTCTTGCTGGGGAGGATTGATGGGATTTGCGGCGAGAGCTTGTTGGACTTGAACTACAATGTCAGGAAGCACCGCGGCCATTTGTTTTGAGATTTGGGTGGCCAAGCGTTCGTTTGACCTTCCTGACCTTCTACCCCCACGTTGTTGCCTAGCCGACATCTACAGGAATATACATAAGAAGATTGTGAGTTTATGGAGTCTTTTTAGGTGTCATGTGTCTAAAAAAAATAACATAAACATCAATAATGCAACTACATCCATAGGATGTCTTGGGTTTGCTCATGTTGGGCCTCAAATGTCCCCATACCTTCACCTGTATAGTCATGTGGCCCCCCATGACTATTGGCTTAGTAGGATTCACATTGGTATTGGCGGTTTAACACTCGCATCACCCGAATGAAAACCATGAAATATGTTTGCGAGATGTATGGTCGGAGGGTGTCCAGGTGTAGACACAATGACAACTCAAAGTGGGGTTAGCTCACACGACGTTTGGTATAGCATGTTTTGGCCTAATAGGTCCTTCGTACTCTCATCGTTAGTCCCCAGGTAGGCAAACTAGTCCTTTATTTTGGATTTATACGAATGCCAAGCCTAGACAGGACGTTCCGACTACCGGTACTTGTACCCTTCCAGTTACTACATGCCCGTCATGAGAACTCACTTTGATGTGATTTGAAAATACAAAAATCGTTGCAAAAGTCATGGAAATTGTGTGGTGTGTGCTCTCATGGATATGATATGTTATGAGAATATGATTCATGATAGGCATTGTATAATAATATGTACTTATGAACATGCTTGCATAACATTGAATGTAACAATAAACATAAAACATATAAACATCATGAATTTTGCATGTAACACACAAATTTTTTTTTTTAAATTCTAATCAACTATAGTATAGGCTCTAAGGGTCTAATAACCTATCCTATATCCCTATAGTCGTGGCTCTGATACCAATCTGTCACACCCCGACCCTCAGCGGAATAAGAGTCGGGCATAATTGGGTTATCACCAAAGCTCATGATGTTTACTAATATGTTTCATATTTATTAAATTCAAAATTACATCCTCAATATTCCAAACATGTTCATACAATTACAAAGAAAAATAACTAACTAAACAATCCAAAGTCTAAACCGGTTTATTCTTCTAAGCCATCCTATATGTTTCTTGCTGCAACTGGATCACCTGTATCATGTGTAAAAATGGGGGTTTTTGGGTCAACAAAAGTTGGCGAGTGAACCTTGTTAGAAAACATTTATTATTGATTTCTTGTTATATTTATTATGGAAAATTGTGCAATAATCATATGTGAGCAAACGTAAATAAACATACAATAACATTAACAATAACAAACAATAATATACAATAACAAACCACCTTACATGAATATATAACATGAATGATACTGTATATGTTGGCAACGTCACGTTCACGCTCATAGGTAATGGGGAACGGACGGCCTATGATAAATGTATGTGCGATTAAGGCTCAATCAAACGGAGCCGATCGTATGTTGGCAACGCCTCGTTCACGCTCATAGGTAATGGGGAACAGCTCAACGCTCATAGGTAATAGGAAGCGGCGGCCTATGATAATGTATGTACTGAAAATGATAAATTTAATCTAAACATTAACCACACAAACAGTTGATACATATTGAATACACATTTGATCATGGATATGATGGATGAACAATTGTTTAAATGTAATAAATAATAAGACACATGATAGACCCCAAAAACGTGATTAAAACGGGGAATTTGTAGAGATTCACTCACATTGGGTGCGTTCGGTTGAAGATGTTGAATGTGCACGAGTTTAGAGGGTTGATTGACGAGGATTACTAACCTAAATAATAACGAAAAGGTAGGGTAAATGAGTGGATTCTATTAATAATTTTAATAGGATTTTTAGATATATTTTTGTGAGTTTAAGGCTATTTTCTAACTTTAAAAACATTATTTTTAAGTATTTTTAATTGATTTTTAAATTAAATAAATAAATAAAAATATAAAAAAAAGTGTTGACTTTTCGGGTTGACCGTTGACTATTTGACTTTGACTTGTTGACCGGTTCGGTCGTGTATATTGTTTGCACTGAGTGAGGTTCGAACTCGTGACCTCCCGTACGCGTGCACGCAGCTCTACCAACTGAGCTACGTGTCTAACCCGAAATATTTCTGTTTTTAATTATATTTATATACATTTTAATTTATTCCAAATTTCATTTCTTAAAAAGGATTTAAATTCTATCGAACCGGCGTGCGTATCAGGTCTCGAACCCGGGACCTGTTGATTAACGTTGCACACAGTCCACCGCTGGACTGTGTGTCTAACCTGGTTAAAACGCTTGTTTTTATTTCTCTTATATACTAACTGGAAGTTTTCATATTTGGGTTTTATAAAAAGTCTGAATATTGTGACGAATCGGAATAAAGGGCGGACTCGAACCCGGTATCCCTGTGTTTCAATTGCACACAGTCCACCGCTGGACTGTGTGTCTAACCCGAGATATAATCCAATTTATATTAAATTTATATACAGACTCACTTCGTCTTCTTCGTTACAATAACCCAGACAACGATTACTCTACTGAACTTGTTCAATTCAATTAACAGGCGTATGAATGATTAAAATGTAACGGATAGGAAAAGTTTTGGGAATGAACATACCGGAATGACGACTTTTCTCAGAACTCCGGCAAAGTCGTCGGCTCTGTTTTTATGAACTCCGTCTGAGCGGACCAATTAACAGTTTTTGATTAACTAATTGTAAAATTGATTGACTAAGCAAGAGTTATCAGAAGGTTTGAATGATTATACCGTTTCACAGCGTAACTTAGGAATTTTCAGAAAACTTCCGGCGAGTGTTGATTATCCGATATCGTCGTCTGGGACCGATTCTGATTGGAGGGTTTGAGTTAGTAAAAGTCTAACAACAGATAGAAGATGAAAGAATTTAGAAATTGACCGTTTTGATGAAAGACACGGTTTTCCGGCGAAAGTCCGGCAAGTTCAAAAAGCGTTTCCGACGAACTGACAATAGAGCAAAAGTGAAATTGAGAGTTCTGTGGATGATTTTTAGTCGGGACATACTGATATTGTTGGAGTAATTCAGGAAGTGAATGTTTTCGGTTATTAACCCCGAACATCACATGAATTCAAGTTCATTTAAGGCTGAATTGATTAAGAATGTCGGTTTATCGGTTATAATCAAGAATCCGTGATCACTCAAAAGTCCTTGGACGTTTGGAAGCCGATATCGGTTTCAGTTTGGCGCAAACAGGTTGATTCACGGTTGAAGTTATGTTTTAAATGTTTCCTAGAATTCACAAAGACATCAAGTGGCGGAGTGGTTATGTGTTTGGTGTTTAAAGTTTCCGGCTGACCCGGGTTCGAAACCCGGCAGCCCATTTTTATTTTTAACTGTTTCATTTTTATTTTTTAACAATTTTAATTTCCATAATCTAAAATGTTTATTAGTTATGTATTGTTTAAAATTAACATAGGCATTAAATGAGCAACAAAAATATAAAACTGATTATTCGATTAATAAACGAAGCGGGTTTTGAAAACCCGTTTTTCGACAAATGTTACATTAGACTTATCATTTCGTAAGTTTTACATATCATGCACAGAAGATATATACATATAAATAAATGTATCTTATTAGAACTACAAATAGTTTAATTAATAATTTTTGAATTACATTTTCTTAATAGTTAGACGTATATTATTTTACATAAAAAGTGTTTATATATTTTCTTCAAAAACATTCATGTTCCCTCTCCCCTTCAATTCCCCAAATTAATTTCCCTCACTTTACCCTAACATTGTGTTCTCAAGTCTCATTAAACAGAGGAAGAGGAAGGAAAAAGAGAGAAAAGAAAGGAAAAAATGTGATTGTTTTCGTGTTCCCGAGTTTAATAAAACGTAAAGGAAAAGAGGAGAAATCAAGCATTTTATGTGTTGCCGAGTTAGGAGAAAAAGAAAAGAAAGGAACAATTTTATCATTATACCCCTTTAAACAAAATTTATTTTTAATTAGATATGAGGGTAATTTAGTAATTGTCAATCTCCTAATCTCTCTGTTTGGAAGGATAAAATTAGCCACTCATTCCCCCCATCCAATCGTCTTTTCCACATCTACGAATTTGGTTTTTAGCCGTGAACCAAATATCTATGACCTACTCTTCTCTGTGATATACCTGCCTAGTCATGGAAATCCCTGATCTGGAGTTCGTGGATTCAGTGGAACCGACGGTAGTAAAATTGAAGCCTGTCGAAGGCTTGTATCAAACACCGGATGCCTCTAAAGAGCCTGGACAAGTGATTGCTCCACGGAAAGGAGTTTGATAACTCCGATTGGCACCTGGACCTCTTATAAGACGCTCCCAGGGGTGAACATCATCCCTCTCTCGGTCAGTTATATGGTATTTTTTCTGTTCCGTACTACTAAACCACTTGCCACATCTTTGTTTTCTATAACTTGGCATTGATTTTGTCGATTTTAGATAAATTTTTTGGGGAATTTGATTGTTGGAATTTGTTTGTGATTGTGAGAGACTTGTTGAGAAGATGATGAACCATCTTTTATGCATAATCTATTTGTAGTTCAAGTTTGTTGTTAACATTTACATTATATAATGTGAGTGTTTTCTAATTTATAATCACAGTTGTTTAAAAGTTTATTAGAAACCATTATTTGGATAAAAAAAAAACTATAATAAAACAAATACTTAGTTGTTAAAATTGTAAATAAAGGAACGAGAAAGAAAAAATGAAAAGGAATACAGAGCTAGTGAATTAGATGTGAGAAGTTAAACAAAATTAAAAGAAAAGTGAATTTTTAGAGATGAAGGGGTTGTTTGGGATTCCTTCTCAAAACAACTTATTAACTTATATAAGTTATAAGTTACAAATACTAACTTATAATTTTCAACTTCTCAACACACAAAAACAACTTAAATAAGCTAAACCAAACACTATAAAAACAACTAAAATAAGCTAAACCAAACACTATAAAAACAACTTATTAACATTTATAAGTCAATAAGTTATAAGTTCTTCCAAACTAAGCTAACCCAAACTCATCTTCATAGTGTGAATACTCTTACACAATGTCTTCATACTCAGTTTTTCATTTTCTTTTTAATTGTTTACAGAAAGTTGCACTGTTGACAACTTATCTTAATTTCTTTGTGGGTGGTTGCTATGCAGCCTATGCTATATTGTACATGAACTTGGAAGATGCAGAAGTTGATGTTATTGATTAATGAGGGTAGAGCAGAGGTTCTAGAGAAGCAAGAAGCAACTGGCTTATGAGTTATCAAACTTGACACTAGAGGAAGCCTTGATGCTTGCTGGAGCTTTTAGTTATCACAAGTAATTTATTCTTCATTCTTGTTTTGATTGAAGCTTAAATCCATCTTTCAAGTGACATGAAAATTCTAGTTAATAATAACGGCTGATAAAGTGATAAGGAATGGCATATGACTTGACACCATATAGTTTCTTACAGGTCTCATAAGATAAGGATTGTGGCTGAGGCCTCAAATTCATGTGAACTTTTAATCAGTTGATTCTAAAAGAGCTTTTCATAAGTGCTTTATGAAACTGTATGCAATTAGGTATGGTTTTTGAAATTCACATTTTATTAGATATTTATAATTTTTTTTTATTTTCTATACAGTCTTTTTGCTTCTTTTATAGGTGGTAGAGAATAGACATAGTCCTCACTAAACAACCCACTGAGAAAACAGGGCTACTCTTAAACACATTAAAATTTTACTTTAAGATGTTTGCATATATGTTGATATAACGTTTTGGTTACATTATTAATAAAGTTATA
>CAMTDV010000451.1:0-22461 GCA_947069175.1 Scalesia atractyloides
TTAAAAGAAGACTAGCTCAGGTAAATACTCTCGACTTATTTCCCTTATACGGGCTTGGGTTACGGTAAATTATTGCCGCTTGGTCGGAAATGGGATCAATCGAATGCCGGATTGTGGCTAGTAAATCCACATATTCTGTTTTAATCAGTTTTGTTTGATAACTTAAACATCAGGGGTTAACTACCGTGTCCTGGATATCCTCGGCTCATTACAATAGATAATGGCCACGACCTTAGCGCGGGTGTAGGCATACACCCGATAGACGCTCAAAATGCATTACCCACAAGGTTGGGAAGATTGGACTCCTTCGTGAGTACAAAGTGGTGTGTACGTTAATCATGTCTCGGTTTCCGTACCGAGACCTGTATGTATGGACAAACATGTAAATCTGTTAACAAGGTTGGACGGTCAACTTTCCCAAGTTATAAAAGATTTTGTGCCGATATGCACTTAAAACATATTTTAAATGTTTTCAAAATGAGTCAGTTGGGTGTATTTACCAGCGAAAGCTGACGTATTTTCAAAAGATTAAGCTTGCAGGTACAATACGAAAATAGGCTGGAAGTGCTCAGTAGTGATAGAGGATCTTGCAAATCCTAGATCTGCCCAAAGTCTGTTTTATATTCTTTCTTTGTACAATTTATGATCCGCCTGTGGATCTTCTATTATGAGCCTGTATATTATTTTGTATTTTGAACATTTGGTTTGTAATAGTAATTTAAATCCAAGACTTCCGCTGTGTTGTGTTTAATTAACTATGATGATATCAACTTTACGTCACAATATTCCCCACCCGGGCCCACCGGTGTTTGATTGGATGTGGAAAGCCGGGGTGTGACATAGAGCCTTCGTAGTAGGGCAGTCTATACCGCCGAAATCCTCTATGGCGCTCCATAGCGCCCGTCTACACCACTACGGCCGGCGCTATGGGGTAATTTTTTGCCCTCCCCCGATGAATATCACGGCGTGATCATTCCTTCCCCACTCACCCACATATACATACATATAAATCCCCATACATGTATAACCCTTTTACACACTTAAGTTATATAAAGCCCCATAAAGCTCCACTCTTACACAATCCGCCACTTGTTGCATAACGCCCCATAAGGGGCTTTATGACTACACATGACCTTATAAGTAGGAGTGTGAATATGACATGCGGCACCCATTTTGTTTTCTCAAAAATACAATAAAAAAAATGTCATACTAAAAATCTAACACAAAAAATATACCACGAAAAATCTAGTACAAAAAATATAGCATAAAAAAATCCCACACATAAAATTTAGTAAAAAAATTAACATAAAAATATAGTACAAAAAATCAGCACAAAAAAATGAAATTCAATGCATTTTCGTGGGTTTTTTTAGTTGTCACATTTTATATAACAATATGGTACTCAAATTAAAGATAATAGACGCTCGATTTTATGGTGAAACTTTTATGTCGTATAAAAGAGTTATAAACGTTTAAAAAATGAGGGTGGAATATGCATGTATTTTGCATGTGGAGAGAGAAAGTCAATATAAAACCCCATAAAGCTCATCTTTTTTCCTATATTTCATCTTAACCATTGATTCAAAAAATGAAATGTTAAGATTTCTTCTCATCCTACTTCGGCAAAATAAACTTTTTATTTGATCTTACCCCTTGGTTATATGACGTTGTGTACAATATAAAATATAATTTTGTTATTATTAATCTATATGTTTTAAAAGAAAAACATGATAGTGTCTAGGGTGACAAATCGGTTTTAAATTCTAAACCGCATCGAATTGGTCAAAGAAAAGTCAAAACCCAATTGAGTTTCAAACATGTCCTTTGAGGCAGATAGCATCAAATTGGGGGAAGTAAGAACGCCTTGAATCCTTTATAAATAAATTACTATTAAAACTTTAAACCGGACTTTCGAGACTGTATCCCTGCTGACTCAGACCAATATGGACGAGGGTAGCGTTGTCTCCAAAAGAGGGACATGCCACATTTTGCTATTTACTTACTTATCTTTCAATGTTCCGACCTTGGGTGACTGTATCCTTACTGACTCAGACCAATATGGCTGAGGGTAGCGTTGCCTCCAAAAGAGGGTGACGTGATGCGAGCGTGGGTATATTTTAGATATATTTTAAGCACTTTTCACTCGTTATTTGAGTTTTAAATTTATAAAAACACGATATAACACTATCACTCTCTACAACACGCTAGGGCAAGTGCACCCATCGTTGGCGTAGCATAGTGATGGTAAGATACCGAGGTCGTCCAAGGACATAAGTGCTCTTAATACTGGAATATCGTCGACGTCTAGTCTAATCAAATTTTTAGAAAAGGTTAATAAGCAACAATAAAAGAAACAAATAGACAAGATAGAATCACTTGGTTTCGACTCGTCATTTATGTATCCTTTGATGATTTCCGCACTTTGGGTTTTTTAAGAGATTATCTTAATTAAAGTGGCATGTCCCTCTTTTGGAGGCAACCCTACCCTCAGCCATATTGGTCTGAGTTAGTGTAACATTTGTCAAAAACAGGTTTTCCAAACCCGCTCCGTTTGTAATCGAATATCAAGTTATAAATGTTTCGTTGCGTATTTATGTCAATTTTAATTTTTAATGATGCATAATTAATAAACAAACTAGAATATAAAAGTTATAATTGGTAAAAAGTAAAAATAAAATAAATAAAATGAAAAATAGGCTGCCGGGACTCGAACCCGGGTCAGCCGGAAAGAGCTCAAAGACTTATCACACACACACATAACCACTCCGCCACTTGATGTTTTCTGTGAATTCTAGGAAACAATTAAACTTTATGGTCAATCATGAAGCGATCTGGTTACGCTAACTGTAACCGAAATCGGTCACCAAACGTCCAAAAACTTTTGATTGTTCGCGGTTTACCGATTATAACCGATACACCGACACCTCCAATCAATTTAGATTTGAATGGACTTGAATTCAAGAGTTGATCGGTTTTAATAACCGAAAACTTGCATTTCCTGAATTACTCCAATCATAGTCCCCTCTCGTGACTCAAACACATCTGCAAACCTTTAATTTCACTTCCGCAATACTTTCAGTTCGTCGGAGAAGCTATTTGAACTCGCCGGACATTCGCCGGAAAACCGTGTTTTCCATCAAATCAGTAAGTCTCTCAATTCTTTCATTGTCTATCAGTTGTTAAGCTGTTGCTAACTCAAACCCTTCAATCGGAATCAATTTCAGACGTTGATATCGGATAGTTCACTCTCGCCAGAAAACTGCTGAAAATTCTCAAATCTCGCTGTGAAACGGTATAGCCTTCTAAACCTCCTGGTAATTCTTGTTCTGTGCTTCAATTTCGCTTTTAGCTAATAAAAATTGTTACTCTGTTCGCTCAGACGAAATCCGTAAAATACAGAGCCGACGACTTGCCGGAATTCTGAGATAAATCGTTTCTCCGGTATGTTTACTTCCAAAATCGTCTCTGCCATTCCATTTTAGTCTTTTGAATGTTTGTCAATCGAATTAAAAAAGAAACAATAGAGTAATCGTAGGCTGAGATTCTGTAACGAAGAAGACGAAGTTAGGTTGATTATAAGTTTAATATAATTTGGATATTATCTCGGGTTAGACACACAGTCCAGCGGTGGACTGTGTGCACACATATCTCACACGCGCGAGTTCGATCCTTGACACACGTATGCTCTGTAATAAAGAGGTTTTATTTTTCTAACTGAACCGGATTAACTCACGGTAGTTGTTAAGTATAATAAAAATCGGTATATTAACTAGGTTAGACACACAGTCCAGCGGTGGACTGTGTGCAACACTAACCCACAGGTCCCGGGTTCGAGACCTGTTGCACGCTCCGGTTCGATGATTTAAAACACTTTTTGAAAATAAAAGAATTTTGAATAAACTGAATTAGTATATAAATATAATTAAAAACAGAATTATTTCGGGTTAGACACGTAGCTCAGTTGGTAGAGCTGCGTGCACGCGTACGGGAGGTCTCGGGTTCGAGTCCTGCCCGGCGCATACATGCACACAATAGAACCGGTCAAACAGTCAATGGTCAACGCAAAAGTCAACATTTTTTTTGTATTTTTATTTATTTAATTTAATTCAAAAATCAATTAAAAATACTTAAAAATAATGTTTTTAAAGATAGGAAATAGCCTTAAACTCACAAAAATATATCTAAAAATCCTATTAAAATTATTAATAAAATCCACTCATTTACTATACCTTCCGTTATTATTTAGGTTAGTTAATCCTCATTGTTCAATCCTTCAAACTCGTGCGCATCTCATCATCTCCAACCGAACGCACCCAATGTGAGTGAATCTCTACAAATTCCCCGTTTTAAACACGTTTTTGGGGTGTATCATGTGTCTTACCATTTATTATATTTAAATCATTGTGCATACATCATATCATGAACAAATGTGTATTCAGCTTGTATCAACTGTTTGTGTGGTTATTGTTTAGATTTAATTTATTACTTTCAGTACATGCAATATCATAGGCCGCCGCTCCCCATTACATTATGAGCGTTGAGCAGTTCCCCATTACATTATGAGCATGAACCTGGCGTTGCCAACATACGATCGGCTCCGTTTGATTGAGCCTTGATCGCACAGACATTCATCATAGGCCGTCAGTTCCCCATTACATTATGAGCGTGAACGTGACGTTGCCAACATATACAGTTTCATTCATGTAATATATTCATGTGAGTTCATATGTTATTGTATGTTATTGTATGTTATTGTTTGTGGTTGTTATTGCTATTGTTTGATTATTTACATTTGCTCGCATATGACTATTGCACAATTTTTCCTTGATAAAAAAACAAGAAATCAATAATAAATGTTTATCTAACAAGGTTCACTCGCCAACTTATGTTGACCCAAAAACCCCCATTTTTACACATGATACAGGTGATCCAGCCGCAGCAAGAAACACATAGGATTGGCTTAGAAGAATAAACTGGTTTAGAGCTTGGATTGTTTAGTTGGTTATTTTTCTTTGTATTTGTATGGACATGTTTGGATTATTGAGAATGTAATTTTGACTTTAATAAATATGAAACATATTAGTAAATATCATGAGCTTTGGTGATAACCCAATTATGCCCCGACTCTTATTCCGCTGCGGGTCGGGGGTGTGACAGTTAACAGGGATACAGTCCCGCAAGGTCGGTTTAAAGTTTTAATAGTAGTTTATTTATAAGGGATTCAAGCTGTTCTTACTTCCCCCGATTTGATGATATCTGCCTCAAAGGAAGTCCTAATAAGCTTGAATCAAGTTCTCGCAGGATATATATACCGAACGAGGTAAGAACTTTACCCATGCCACCCTTCTAACCCACTTCCAGGCAGTTAACACACTTTATATAGACAGTAAAGACATGAATGAGTGAATCAACAAAACCTGAAGAGATGATAGAATAAAGTTCACTTTCAACATAAAAAACTAATTATTAAAGTCATTAATACATACCCAATTAAAAAGTCTACCAAAGCTTGAAAATCAAAAAGTACTACATAAATAACTTGTCTTCACCAAGTGATGTAAGAGATGAGCCAAGCATGGCCTTTGTTTGACAAAAACTCTTACGAATCTTGGATCCCTAGACAACTACACACACTCTAAAGATGGATAATGGATGAATATGGTGGATGATGTGGTGGTGGAGTGGTGGCAGGTGTGAGAGAGGTGGTTTGCCAAGGGATGAGTTGGAATGGAACCAAACACCCCCTTTTATAGCTGGAAACGGGACTGTTCACATGGCCATGTGCCTTCCTTCTTCTCTATCTTCATTTAATGAGTTTGTCAGACCAGATGCTCACACGGCCCCGTGTTTCACTAACACGGCTCCATGGCCATTGTACTTCCTGTACTATCCAATATTTTGCATATCTAGGAGTTGACCGTGGCCCGTGGTCCATGGGACACGGCCTCAGGTCTCTTGTCTGCTTCCATTTGTCTTCTTCATCTTGGAATCTTGAATGATGCACGGCCCCATGCCGAGCAGGCATGGCCCTGTGCTTGACTTTTGATTTGTTGTTTTTGGTCTTGGGATGAATCTCGGAGGGTTGATATAGTGTATAATCTTTCCTTCTTTTGTATTTATGCTGGTTTCTATCGTTAATTTGTTCCTTTTGTACAATTAAGCTCTTTTAATCCTGAAAATCAAAAGTATACATAGAAACACACTTTTCCAACATTAGTACTAAAAAGGGTTTATTTTATACCTTATTTAACTTATATGTTGCATTTGGCGCATATCAGAGGGACATGCCACTATAACTAAGATAATCTTTTAAAAAACTCAAAGTGCGGAAATCATCAAAGGATACGTAAACGATGAGTCGGAACCAAGTGATTCTATCTTGTCTGTTTGTTTCTTTTATTATTTTAGTTTCTTTTTTTAACTTCAATTACTAAACATCTTTTCTCCAAATTTGGTTAGATTAGAGGTTGACGATAGTCCGGTATTAAAAGCTCTTGTGTCCTTGGACGACCTCGGTATCTTACCATCACTACACTATGCCAACGCTAGGTGCACTTGCCCTAGCGTGTTGTAGAGAGTGATTATATGATATCGTGTTTTATAAATTTAAAGCTTGATAAACAAGTAAAATTTCTTAAATCATACTAAAGATTATACCCACACTCGCATCACGTCAAGCGTTATGCATGTTAAAGTTGGCTCATGAAGTTAATGACAAGTATTGTGCAAGAATGGCTTCTAGCATGTAAGTATCCTAAAGTATAACACATTAGCATGCATAAATGGATTAATGGATTGAATCATGTGATTGATTGTGTAAGCGTGAGTTTGATAATTTATATATATTGCACCCAAAGTGAATTAAAAATAAAAAGGGTCATGTATATTCACGGTTTGCATATAAGTTCCACGTAAGTGAGTTGATGTGTTTGAGAGTTTGGGTACGCTGAGTTAGCCTTCAAGGATAAACAAGGCGTGTAAGTATGACGGTTTAGATTAGGAATTCGTATGCGGAATTGTAACCTAGTATAGAATTATATAAAAGTGATCTTGTTAAAACACTCAATTTGGACACCATGTTTATGTGTTGTTCATGGGCACTATTTCGCCCATTGGAAGTCCAAGTATGAAGAATCTTAATCCAAGATAATATTCACCATAATGCATAACATTCAACCATGAGTTTGGTTGGTGTTAAGATTCGGTTTGTTGGATATATATTATAGTTATATAGTATCTATTTCGTCCTAAGTATTATAGAGTACCATGTAATGGTCATGCAATGAGGTAGGATGAATTCCATCCATTTAACCTTATTATATGTGTTCACCAAAACACAAAATCATCAACCTAATTGATGATTTCGGTTGGTCATGAATAGGAATAAGAATTTACAAGTAACTAAATTTGCTAAGTGGCTAAATGAGAGCAACCAAGACGTGTACATACCTAACATGGAAAATGTTGGAGACGAGCTGTGGTTGATTCATTTTGATTTTTCTGAAGCCACTTAGATAACTAATCATCTAAATCACCTAAACAACCAAGTGATTTGACTAGATGAGTGCATTTCAAACATGGATAATGTTTGGAGATTTGGTGTAGCCTTGTTCGCTTTGTTACTTGGAAGTTGTTTAGTGACTTTTGTTGATTGATTATGAGGTGTTAAACCTCAAACTTTCTGGAAAAACACCTCAACTCAAGTCCCTCAACATGTAGATTAGTTGGGGAGATGGTTTGGTTCATGTTTATCCAAGAAAGATAGGTAAAAGTTGTACGAGATGAAAGTTCTACAAAAACAGAATTTTAACCTCACTTTGGACCTCAAATATGGTGATGTTACAACTTAGTTTATTATGGTAACTTGTGGACACATTCCTAGAAGTGTTCCAAGTGAGATGAAGCAATAATTCATGAAGAAGAAAAAAAGAAAGTGAGTTGAAGCTCACTTTTACACTTGAGGATCATCTGTCATAATGTTGAAGTTTTAGATTCTTAAGAGTGTTTAGAGAGTGATTTGAGTGTGGGATGTCACACCCCGACCCGCAGCGGAATAAGAGTCGGGGCATAATTGGGTTATCACCAAAGCTCATGATATTTACTAATATATTTCATATTTATTAAAGTCAAAATTACATTCTCAATAATCCAAACATGTCCATACAAATAAAAGGAAAAATAAACAACTAAACAATCCAAGCTCTAAACCAGTTTATTCTTCTAAGCCAATCCTATATGTTTCTTGTTGCAGCTGGTTCACCTGTATCATGTGTAAAAATGAGGGTTTTTGGGTCAACATAAGTTGGCGAGTGAACCTTGTTAGTTAAACATTTATTATTGGTTTCTTGTTATTTTTATCAAGGAAAAATTGTGCAACAGTCATATGCGAGCAAATGTAAATAATCCACGAATAACAATAACAATCCACAAACAATAACATACAATAACATACATTAACATACAATAACACACCAGCTTGCATGAATATATAACATGAATGAAACTGTATATGTTGGCAACGTCACGTTCACGCTCATAATGTAATGGGGAACGGACGGCCTATACTAAATGTATGTACTGAAAATGATAAATGTCTGTGCGATCAAGGCTCAATCAAACGGAGCCGATCGTATGTTGGCACGCCAGGTTCACGCTCATAATGTAATGAGGAACTGCTCAACGCTCATAATGTAATGGGGAGCGTCGGCCTATGAAATTGCATGTACTGAAAATAATAAATTTAAATCTAAACAATAACCACACAACAGATGATACAAGCTGAATACACATTTGTTCATGATATGATGTATGCACAATGATTTAAATATAATAAATGGTAAGACACATGATACCCCCCAAAAACGTGATTAAAATGGGGAATTTGTAGAGATTCACTCACATTGGGTGCGTTCGGTTGGAGATGATGAGATGCGCACGAGTTGGAAGGATTGAACAATGAGAATTAACTAACCTAAATAATAACGGAAAATATAGTAAATGAGTGGATTTTATTAACAATTTTAATAGGATTTTTAGATATGTTTTTGTGAGTTTAAGGCTATTTCCTATCTTTAAAAACATTATTTTTAAGTATTTTTAATTGATTTTTAAATTAATTAAATAAATAAAAATATAAAAATATGTTGACTTTTGCGTTGACCGTTTGACTGTTTGACCGGTTTTATTGTGTAAATGTATGCGCCGGGCAGGACTCAAACCCGAGACCTCCCGTACGCGTGCACGCAGCTCTACCAACTGAGCTACGTGTCTAACCCGAAATAATCCTGCTTTTAATTATATTTATATACTAATTCAGTTTATTCAAAATTCATTTATTTTTAAAAAGGATTTTAATTATCAACCCGGTGCTGTTAACAGGTCTCGAACCCGGGACCTGTGCTTTAACGTTACACACAGTCCACCGCTGGACTGTGTGTCTAACTTGGTTAATATACAGATTTTTATTATACTTAACATCTAACGGCGAAGAGGATCCGGTTCAGTTAGAAAAATAAAACATTTTTATTACAGAGCATACGTGTGTCAAGGATCGAACTCGCAGCGTGTGATATATGTGTGCACACAGTCCACCGCTGGACTGTGTGTCTAACCCGTTTATAATACCCATTTTAATTAATCTTAATAACATTCACTACTTCGTCTTCTTCGTCTATAACACAGACAACGGTTAACTAGCTGTTATTTGTTTAATTCGGTTAACGAATAATATGAACAAGTTGAAAGGTGATGAACAAGTTCGAGTCCCGGCATCAGTATTTTATTTTTATTTCATTATTTTTAATAGATTTTCAATTATAAATTTTATATTCTAATATACTTATTAATTATGTATCGTTTAAAATTAATTTGAGCATTAAATATGCAACGAAATTTTTAATTGGTTGTTCGGTTAATAAACGAAGCAGGTTTGGTTAACCCGGTTTTGACGGATGTTACAGTATCCCCTACTTTTAGAAATTTCGTCCCGAAATTTAAGTTGTAGTGGTAACAGGAAAAAGATGCGAGTATTTTTTTCGCGCATTGAGTCTTCACGTTCCCAAGTAAACTCAGGTCCTCGTTTCGACTCCCAGCGTACCCTAACCAATTGGAATACGACTCTGTCTTAAACGTTTTTTCTCCGAAGTCCATGATCACTACTGGTCTTTCAATAAAATACATAGATTCATCAATCTGAATATCTTCCGGAGGAATATGGAGGTTTTCACCGGCGAGGCACTTCTTTAAGTTTGACACGTGGAACGTAGGGTGAATTCTGTTGAGTTCTTCTGGTAGGTCAAGCTTGTATGCTACAGGTCCTACTCTTTCGAGTATCTTGAAAGATCCTACGTAGCATGGTGCTAGCTTGCCCTTCTGGCCAAAACGAGCTATTCCCTTCCACGGTGATACTTTTAAAAAGTACATGATCACCAATGTTAAACTCCTAAGGCTTTCGTCGTTTATCTGCATAACTCTTTTGACGGCTTTGAGCCGTTAGGAGATTGTTTCGAATTTGATGGATCTTGTCTGTGGTTCCTTGAATCAATTCTGGACCGGTAATTTGAGCTTCTCCAATTTCGTGCCAACATACTGGAGATCGGCATTTACGACCATATAAAGCTTCAAAAGGTGCCATGCCGATACTTGAATGATAGCTGTTGTTGTACGAAAATTCAACTAATGGTAGATGAGCGTCCCAATTTCCCTTGAAGTCTATGACACATGCTCGAAGCATATCTTCAAGAGTTTGAATGGTGCGTTCAGATTGGCCATCAGTTTGAGGATGATAAGCGGTGCTGAGATCTAATCGCGTACCCAAAGCGGCTTGTACTGCTTGCCATGTTCGTGAAGTGAAACGACCATCACGATCTGAAATAATGCTTAACGGTACACCATGTCGGTTTACGATTTCGCTGATATAAATACGAGCTAGTTTTTCGTTCTTGAAATCTTCGCAGATAGGAATAAAGTGAGCTGATTTTGTAAGACGATCAATGATTACCCATATAGTGTCATACCCACCAGAAGTGCGAGGTAACCCGGTAATGAAGTCCATGGTTATGTTTTCCCACTTCCATACAGGTATTTCAGGTTGGACCAGAAGTCCTGAGGGTCTTTGATGTTCAGCTTTTATTTTGGAACATGAAAGGCACTTGGAAACAAAATCAGCAATATCCTTTTTCATTCCAGGCCACCAGTAGGTGTATCGAAGGTCTTGATACATCTTGTCGGCTCCTGGGTGTATAGAATATCGTGTTTTGTGCGCCACATTCATAAGAAAATCACGAAGGTTATTGTGGTCAGGAATCCATATGCGATCTAGACAGTATAGAATACCGTCGGATTTAGTTTCAATTTTTTTGTTTAGCTCCACAAGACGGCTCCTTGCGTACGTCTCTTTTCTGTTACTGAAACATGCTGGGCTTCTCGGACCTGATCTTTGATGTCGCTTACGATTTTATGCATAATAGTTTTGAGGGAACTGATACGTTTGTAATGATAAGGTATGTATCATAAAACAAAAACTTCAACCATAACGATATTTAAACCTACACGGAACTTTTCATAACCTCCTGGTAATGCTTTTGATCCTTTGCTAAGAATACTTATATATAGGAAGTACCAGCGGCATATCCACCATATTCTTGTCAAATTTTCATTGGCTTTATCAGTAAATCATGATCAGTTCTATGTGACTCAAAAACATAAACAAACACAACAACCAAAACTTGAGTCTCAATTCTGAGATGATACATGACTAAATGATGGCAGTACCTCTCTCGTTGGTTATGATGAAGGGGTCAGTCTATGTAAAAGTGTGACACAACCCAACTTCTTTAAATGATGAGATTGAGATACGTCGAGATGTATGATGATATGAATGTTAAATCAATGAGTGTAAAACAAAACTGTAATATCAAATCGCATTAAAATTCTTGGATACATAATTTCCAAATTTTACAACTGGGATACGGAAAGATTGAGATAACATAAAGAAAACATTAAAACTAGACGATTGGAGTTGAGTCTTGATTCTTGGTGAGGAAAAACTAGTTGGTTGATTCGTTTGGGCCGTTATTATTTTCAACAGTATTGGCGTTGATGTTGTAAGCTCTTCCTCTTGCAGGTGGTGGAGTTTGGTTAGCTTGATTCACCGGATTTGCTTGAGCCTGGGCATGAATGATGTTCACCAAACGTGGACAAGTGTTTCTAAAGTGGTTTGGGTCTCCACAGTTGTAACAAGCCCGCATAGGTTGCATCATGGAATAGTTGGGTTGGTAGTATGATTGGGCTAAATGTTGGGTAAGTGGTAGTAGTAGGGGTTGTTGGGCTTGACCCATTATTTGTTGGTGGGTTTGGGTTGAAGGCTGGTGGCGCTTCGTTCACTGAGGTATGCGACAGGTTTGAACAGTATGACCTGCGCGACCACAGCCGGTGCAATGTTGGCAGGGATGATCAGGAAAGTGATGGTATTGGCAACGGTTGCATTTTGGTAATGGGCCGGAGTATGGCTTTTTATATGGTGTAGGTGAGGGGGCAACTTGAGTGATGGGTGCAGCAGGGATAGGGAAATTTGTTGTGTGACAGCAAAGTTCCTTGTGTTTCGATTCCTTTTACCAGTAAACTTCGAAGAGGAACCAGAATGGTTTGAAGTTTGAGCCTCAATGGGGGCTTTCTTTTTCTCCTCTTTGAATTTACCGTTCCGAATGCGATTTTCGGTAAGTTCGGTAGCTAGTTCCATTGCGGCTTCAAGTGTCGCAGGCGAAGTGCTTAGAACTGAGTCTTGAATTTTTTAGGGGAGGCCTCGAATGTAGTGTTCCACCAAGCGGTACACTGGTGTGAACAAGTTGGGGATCATTTGGTTCAACTCTAGAAACCTTTTGTTGTAGGAAGTATGATCTCCTTCCTTTTGTTTTAACGAGTGGAATTCATCTTCCAACTTCTTGATTTCGCTTCTTGGACAGAAGCGCCTTGTCATTATTTCCCTTAACTCTTCCCATGTTAAGGCCATAGCATCTTCGACTCCTCTCTTACCCTTCTCTGTGTTCCACCAGGTCAGGGCTACTCCAAATAGTCTCCCGGTTGAGTAACGTACCTTGCGATCCTCGGGACAATCGCAATTGAGGAAAGTGTTTTCCATTTCCTCAAACCAGTGGAGGAGAGCAGTGACACCTTCGGTCCCTTCAAATTTCGGGGGATCACAAGACTTGAAGTGTTTGTAAGAGCACCTTTTGGAGAGAGGGTTGTCGACGTTCTGGTCCTCTTGATGGGGAGGATTGTTGGGATTTGCAGCTGGTTCACCTGTATCATGTGTAAAAATGGGCTTTTTGGGTCAACATAAGTTGGCGAGTGAACCTTGTTAGTTAAACATTTATTATTGGTTTCTTGTTATTTTTATCAAGGAAAAATTGTGCAACAGTCATATGTGAGCAAATGTAAATAATCCATGAATAACAATAACAATCCACAAACAATAACATACAATAACATACATTAACATACAATAACATATATTAACATACAATAACACCAACTTGCATGAATATATAACATGAATGAAACTGTATATGTTTGCAACGTCACGTTCACGCTCATAATGTAATGGGGAACGGACGGCCTATGATAAATGTATGTACTGAAAATGATAAATGTCTGTGTGATCAAGGCTCAATCAAACAGAGCCGATCGTATGTTGGCACGCCAGGTTCACGCTCATAATGTAATGGGGAACTGCTCAACGCTCATAATGTAATGGGGAGCGGCGGCCTATGAAATTGGATGTACTGAAAATAATAAATTTAAATCTAAACAATAACCACACAACAGATGATACAAGCTGAATACACATTTGTTCATGATATGATGTATGCACAATGATTTAAATATAATAAATGGTAAGACACATGATACACCCCAAAAACGTGATTAAAATGGGGAATTTGTAGAGATTCACTCACATTGGGTGCGTTCGGTTGGAGATGATGAGATGCGCACGAGTTGGAAGAATTGAACAACGAGAATTAACTAACCTAAATAATAACGGAAGATATAGTAAATGAGTGGATTTTATTAACAATTTTAATAGGATTTTTAGATATATTTTTGTGAGTTTAAGGCTATTTCCTATCTTTAAAAACATTATTTTTAAGTATTTTTAATTGATTTTTAAATTAATTAAATAAATAAAAATATAAAAATATGTTGACTTTTGCGTTGACCGTTGACCGTTTGACTGTTTGACCGGTTTTATTGTGTAAATGTATGCGCCGGGCAGGACTCGAACCCGAGACCTCCAGTACGCGTGCACGCAGCTCTACCAACTGAGCTACGTGTCTAACCCGAAATAATCCTGCTTTTAATTATATTTATATACTAATTCAGTTTATTCAAAATTCATTTATTTTTAAAAAGGATTTTAATTATCAACCCGGTGCTGTTAACAGGTCTCGAACCCGGGACCTGTGCTTTAACGTTACACACAGTCCACCGCTGGACTGTGTGTCTAACTTGGTTAATATACAGATTTTTATTATACTTAACATCTAACGGCGAAGAGGATCCGGTTCAGTTAGAAAAATAAAACATTTTTATTACAGAGCATACGTGTGTCAAGGATCGAACTCGCAGCGTGTGATATATGTGTGCACACAGTCCACCGCTGGACTGTGTGTCTAACCCGTTTATAATACCCATTTTAATTAATCTTAATAACATTCACTACTTCGTCTTCTTCGTCTATAACACAGACAACGGTTAACTAGCTGTTATTTGTTTAATTCGGTTAACGAATAATATGAACAAGTTGAAAGGTGATGAACGGAGAGGGTTTGGGGAAAGAAAGTACCGGAACAGGTCGTCGTTCTCAGAACTCCGGCAAGGATCGCCGGCTCTGTTTTGTGAGCTTCCTCTGTTCGGGTCAATTACCAGTTTTGATTGATTAGCTATGAAAGCGGGGTACTAAACAAGGATTAACAGAAATTTTGAATGTTCATACCGATTCACCGCGTGAGATTGAAAATTCCAGAAGTTTTCCGGCGAGAGCTGAATATTCCGGCTATGTCGTCTGGGATTGATTCTGATTGTTGGTTTGAAGTTAGTAACAGTCTAACAACGGATTGAGACAGAAATAGTCGAGGTATTTACCGTATTAATGAAGGTCTCGGTTTTCCGGCGACTTGCAGAGATATTCCGGCGAGTTCAAAAAGCTTTTCCGACAAACTGAAAGTATAGCGAAAGTGAAATTGAAGGTTATGCAGATGATTTTGAGTCGAGAGAGGAAGCAATTGTTAGCGTAATTCAAGAATTGAATACCTTCGGTTATAAAAACCGAACATCACCAAAATTTACGTTAATTCAAGACTGAATTGATTAGGATCGTCGGTGCATCGGTTATAATCCAGAATCCGCGATCACTCAAACGTTTTGGACGGTTGAAAGCCGATTACGGTTTCAGTTTGGCGCAACAGGTTGATTCACAGATTTATTTTATGTATTAGTTGTTTCAATATGTTAACAAACAACACAAGTGGCGGAGCGGTTGGAAAGATGTGAGTTAAGGTTTGGATGATTCTCGGCTGACCCGGGTTCGAGTCCCGGCATCAGTATTTTATTTTTATTTCATTATTTTTAATAGATTTTCAATTATAAATTTTATATTCTGATATACTTATTAATTATGTATCGTTTAAAATTAATTTGAGCATTAAATATGCAACGAAATTTTTAACTGGTTGTTCGGTTAATAAACGAAGCGGGTTTGGTTAACCCGGTTTTTTACGGATGTTACATGGGAAAAGTGAAATGGAGGTGTGGGATGCTTGGTTATATAGGAGTGGTTTAGGGTTAATGTTTTAATGAAGTTAGAAAGTGAATGGGAGTGAATGGAGGTGAGAAAGATGACCAACCCGGAGCTGGGAAACATCTTTCTGCGGATTGGGTCTCATCGCGTCCCGCAGCGAGGAAGGCTTTGATTGCCACGTGGCGCGACGACCGTTATTTGAAAAGCTGGTATTATTTTGTTCAAGGTTGGCCCCTGTACTTGGTTTTGTTGTTATTTTATGCCGTAAAGTTGTATTCTAACTTGTATTTAGGTATTCAAAGTGTGTTCGAGTATGGTATAAGTGTGATGCATGCATGGCTGGTTTCTCACAAGTATTTCGAGTCTTGGTTTCGCACGTAAACATGTATTTGATGATCGATTGTATAACAATTAAGTATGAATATAACATGTATGCATAAAGGTTTGAATTTCCATTATGAGCGAAGTCTTGGATTACAATGATTGAAATAGAATACAATTACAAGTTTCTAAATTAGAAAGTATGAAAGTACTGAACGTTATATTTTCAACTATAAAGTCATAAAAGGTACTTAGAAGTGAGGGTAATTAGACACTAAAAATATGTGTAATTGATGACTATTAAATGTAAAGACACACTATAGTGATGGTAGGTTGAAGAAGGTGATCACTATTTTGGATTAGTAAAAGAGTTTGTACCGATGATCTCTTTCGTCTAAGAGAGTGTTTTTAGCGAAGAGACCCGGGATTGTAGAAACGGGGGAAGGTTGTGGAGTTGATTAGTTAACATCTACTTAAACCTCAACAAATCAGTTTTGTTTTTCTCACCCTTAACTATTTACATTCATTGTCTATTATTGTTGGGTGTAACAACACTAAAAAATACCCTAGAACGAACCCTGATCGAAGTCCCAAACACGAACTACGAAAACCGGCACGAAAAAACAAAGAAAACCAGATTTTTGGCTTGTTCGCGCTACGCGAAGGTGACAGGAAAGAGGGGTCGCGCAACGCGGCGCCCCTATGACCGCCGAAGGACACATGGCAAGCCTACGTAGTAACTCATGCCACCTATGCCCTAGCCTAACCCCTTCGCGCTACGCGAAGCTAAACTCAGACCACCGTCGCGTAACGCGACGAGGTCAATTCTCAACTATAAAAGGGGCAAGAATCAGGCATTCCAAACTCGCTCAAACACTTTCTTTCTCTCTCGAAGCTCTGTTCGAATACCAAAGCCCTAAATTTCCAAAACACTGTCGCGATATCAGGGTAATAACTCTAATCACTGACACAAAACTATATCCGATCGATTGAAACCAATCCAATGGATGTTTAAGTACTGCCGGTACCCGGCTATACTTTGTCATTCGTTGTGGGTTTTGATCTCGTGATTATCGTAAAAGTTGAATTAAATTAATACACTAATACGTGTGCATTGTGTATTTAATTAGGTATATCAACCTTAAATCAGTAGGCAAGACTTGTCAACTTAAACCTGCAAAGTGAGTCATTCTCCTTTCTCAAAAGCCTTTACACAACCATAAATGTTTTCAAGTTGTATTTATAATTAAGTTTTTGTATTCTGCAATTACTGATGGTATGTGAGGTTTACCCTGGAATAAACATGTTTTCTATAAACAAGGATTTTCCAGTGAAATTCTTTTATGTAAATACGGGGTTTACCCCACCATTTAAAAAATGAAAATTTGGTGTTTTGAAAACTCTGATAAATTTTCCTATCATCTGGTCCTGATGAAAATTTCGTTGCGAAACCTATAATGAACACCAGTACCACTGTATATGCGCACGACTTTCACCCAATGTAAGGCCGGAGACTGTGACATTGGGTTTAAAACAAACTTAGACCATTCAAAACTAATAGCTAATAAAAAAATTAACTAAACATATTAACCCCGTTAGAGAAGATAAAAAATCCACACTAAGAAGGCCAAACAAACTCCCAATATATATTAGATTTTGTATAGCCTAGTGACATTTCGGAGGTGTGATAAGGCTGAGGAACTATTAGATACTGGGTTCAATTCCACAAGGGAGGGTTCCATATTTATTGGGGTTCCTTCTGAATTATTGTATAGACATTATAGCCTAATGGAGATAAATATGATCGGATGGTTTCACTGATGGTACAATAATATTTTAGTGGTACGTTAGTGATCCAAATTTACCGTTAAAAAAACTATGTATTAATTATCAAATATTCTTCTCCTTACATATTTATTATTCATTTTTCTTTGATTTTTTGATTTTTTTACTCTTTAATTTTCTTTTACTTTATAAGCCTTTTATTTGTTATCTTTTGCAACCCTAATAGTTTTCATCTTTTACATAACTCTCGTAGTTTTCAATTTTTATACTTTTAATCCTATAGTTTACATTTTTTTATAAAAAAACCCCACCCTATACTTTTTCATCCGATTATCGTTTTATGATAGAAACTTTACTAACATGTTATGAAACTATAAAAAAAAACCCACCCTATACTTTTTCATCCGAGTCAATGGTTACATATTTTTAACCTTGATACAAGCAAAACTGGATTAATCTTTTTAAAATATTAGTATATATTAATGTATAATTGTCTAAAATATTTTGCAAGAAAAAAATAGGCATATTCCACCATTTTAAAAGGTTGTAGATGGAATTCCATATCAGAAACTACACTTATTCCGCAAATTCCTCCATTAACAACTTAGATTCCTCTTTCCTTCAAAATGGTGCAACACCTAAGATTCCATCTTGCAAAAGTTGCATACTTCATGATTTTTAAAGGTTGGTGTGTCGTGTAAGATTCAATATCTGATTGGACTTATTATTAGGCTTTAATTTAAATAATTGTTAAGTTTTTTTGTTAGTTATATATGATTGTCAAAAGGCCTTATGTTTGTTTCAATGTTAAGAAAGGTGAATGTATGTTATAAATCATGTGGACTACTATTCCTTCCACGAGTGAAGACCAACAAAAGGTCATGGCTCGAGATTCTTTTTCCATAAAATAAGCTTGATTGGAGTTTAACCCGAGAAATGTAGCAAATATGCGGATTTTAAGAATCTCGATTAGAATCTCAGAGGCTGTTTGTTTAGCTCTTAATGAGGCTCTTAATGGTTTGGACCTCTTACTGGTTTAGCCCTTAATGGTTAAAACTGTTTGTTTCGTGAGCAGATATCTAAATGGTTCAGACATTTGCCTCTGAATGGTTAAGACCTCTAATCTGAATTCTAAATTGGTCAGACATTTGTCTCTCAACGGTTAAGCAATCTATGGCTTTTAATGATTTAGACCACTTACTAGTTCAAACCTTTTACTGATTCACCACTTAACCATTCATAAGTTGTCAAGCAATCCTTAGTTAAAATCTCAATTTCACTCACCTAGTTTATATTTTGAGTGATAAGATATAAAGTTATCTAGTAGTCCTATGTATAAAATAAACATGACACATCCTATGTGTGGATATGAATGACTCAGCCTATGCATAGACATGAATCACCACTTTAAATTTATCATGTTATCATGATAGGTAATAGAGTTATAGGTTAGTTAAGTATAAATCTCCTACTTATTGTTTATAGCATCTCATTTGTGAGATACACATAAGGAACCCCTCTTTTATTTGACTTGGTTTAAAGTTGTAGTTTAGACGTGATCACACTCGAATCAAAGATAGAACCCGAATCATAAAAGATTTTGGGAATTTTCTTAGAAAATATAATGCTACGTGTACTAATTTTGGGAATATTCTTAATACATAAATTATATTTTGCAAGTCTTAATCTATAATTGGTTTTGCGTGAAATAGTAAGCTTTTTGTTTACAAGGTTTTCTTATATGGTTATTATAAAATCTAATTTTTACATCTATTTGTTATTAATTATTAACTATGCAAAACGTACAAGAAATGTTAATATATCTTGTAGTGGATGGAGTATTGATTTGAAGCATCCCAAAGTTCTTGGAAAGTATATATGATTTGATACGTAACTATTACTTTTACTTTTGAAAGAAAATATACTTTTGGTTTGGCTAAAAAATGGAAAATGATAAAATCCAAAGTTAAGTTTATCAAATTCTCAAAATTTTAATAGACAGCGATTGATTGTATATTATCATTATTTTGTTTATCACATCGCGTATATTTGTCAAATTCTCATAATTTTAATAGAAAGCGATTGATTGTATATTATCATATTTTTGTTTATCACATCCGTATATAACATTTGTCACTTAAAATAAAATCTTAAAACAACCATAGAAATCCACCAAGGAATAAATCGATCTCAATTCCACCTAACAATAAAAAATATAATTTCAAACAATAAAATCAAATATAGGGTGAGGTTATAGAGTGAACGTATACTTGTGAACCGAGTGAACAAATCCCGGCCATTGATTTACGCATGTGTATGGCTAGGTATTCATCATCAAATCGTAAAATACACTAGTGTATTTCATCATCAAATCCTAGCGACTGATTTACACACGTGTATGGTTAAGATTAGTTCGCTTAGTTTGCAAATACACTAGTGTTCACTCTTGAACCTAATCCTAAACTGAAATCCCTAAATCCATAAATCAAAGCCATAAACACTAATTAAAGAACTTGAGCATTGGATAGTGAAGAAGGCCCAGGTTTGACCAATGACCAATCTTGAGTGTGATATCAAGTGCAAGTGACGGTGATATCAAGCAAGCAATGGGATTAAGCGACAACAATTGGAAATGAGAGTGGGAATGAAGTGTCACACCCTAACCGATGGCGGAAACATCGGAGTGAGACGAACGGGATTGCTCAAGACTTCATAACACTATTGTAACAATATTTAATTCAAAACATATTTTATTCATAGATAAAACATGTCTAATATGTCATAGGAAATCAAAATACAACATTCGGAAATTTTAAAGTGAAACAAAATTCAACAACAATACAATATCAAAATCTAGTATTCTAGATACGTTTCTAAGTCGTCTCTACTAGATTTCGTCAATGTCAATATCATCAACCTGCAACATGTTAAAAGTATAGTTCAACACAAAAGCATTGGCCAGTACACAAGTCTAATATAGCATAAGTACGTGAAGATTTAAACGAATCCACATGGCAAAAAATAGTTAACTATATTAATGTATCAAGGCATACAATTTTACAAGTCAACCCTCTTATTACCGCAAGAATTAAAGACTTAACATGACCAGAAGACTACGGGCGGTGTGTTACTCCTATAGCGCTATACATGTTAAGGGGAGCCTCGTACGAAGTTAATGACAAACGAATCACATAAGAATGTTCCAATAATACAAATCAAGTATCACGTATTTAAGCATGTATAATTGATTGTTTGTTTTTACATAAAGTATAAGTGTGTTAGCGTGTATTTTGATAGGTTAAACACATGACACCAGAAAGTGTAAAGCGTAAAAAGGAGCTTTCGAGTGTACTCACGGTTTTGCAAAGCTTCCTTTGGTAATCCCATGAAGAGTTGGAGAGTTTGAAGGATGGAACACCGAGTTATCCTACATGAGGAAACGTAGGTGTGTGAGTATTTGGATAATAACGGAGGATTCAAATTCGGAATTAAAGTATGTAAAAGTATGTATTAAGAAAGTAATTATCTAGCCTTAAACACTCGTTTTTAACATTATATATCCCGTATGGGTTGTTGTGATTTCATGGGTTAAGTGTCCCATTAGAATCGTAACGAGAGGTTCAAGTCTTAGATAATATAACCTTTTAACAGGACAAGTAACCATGTCGATTATCATCAAGGATTCGGGTATGTGTATATATATTATACAGTTTATATAATAATTCTAAGCTAAGTCCATCAAGAGTATCATAGATTGTCATGTAAGTCAAGCATGGAGGATTAACCTCATTGTATGATTAACCAATACACAAATCATCACAAGGATGTTTCGGATGGTCATGAATGAAAAGGAAATGTACAACTTCTTACTATATCAAGTAGCCAAGTAAGTTGTAACCCGGGTGAGTCATTCTCGACATGGAAAGAGTTAACTAAGTGTCGGAGGCCGGACGGGGTTAAGTTACTTTAAATCTAGCAAACTACTTGAGATAACAAGGTAAAAACATCAAGTGAGGTGGTGGAATGAAGTTAGGATAGCCAAGACTTTCAAGTATTCACACTTATACCAAAACACAAGTCTTGCCATCAACTTCATAGCAACCTCGGATTGTTTCATCACTTGTGGGTTGCATAACCCCTTGCAAAAACAGAAAGTTTAGAAGTGTTTGCACCTTTTAAACTCATAAGAATCTATTCCTAACAATTCTCATAACCTTATATAGGTTTAAGAACAAGTAGGAATAAGATTAAGTCAAGAAAACCATAGTTTGTTAAAGTTTAACAAAAATTCTTCCAAAACAGAAAGTTTGAACCTCAAAATAGTGATGTTCCACCTTGGTTTTCCATGAAAAACCTGTGGAAACAACCCTAGAGGTGTTTCAAGCTTTGTAGAGGAAGATTTGATGAAGAAAAGTGAGTTTGAACTTACTTTTGCACTTGAAAGAAATCTGCATTGTTCTTGAAATTCCAGAGAATTTGAGAGTGTTTTGATGATTTAGAAGTGTTTGGAAAGTGCAAATGAGGGTTAGGGAGGTTGTATATATAGTGGGTGAGTTAGG